>VZRR01011752.1:21883-146542 GCA_013398015.1 Oreocharis arfaki
GATATCTTGTGTGTTATATACACACACACATATATATATATATGTATATATATATATATAATATATATATATTCCATAGGAGGCTGAGAGCCATAGGTCTCTCCATCACGCCTGCATACATCCACATACATACACCCACCGAGGCTGCGTTTCCGGAGACATTCTCAAATAGAGCAGTGTAATTTCTCCGCTGATTTTGATTGACATGCTGTCCCTGGGATCATGTGTTAATCCCTTCTTCACTCAAGCCTTTTCATAACTCATTTCTCTCTGCTAGATGGAGACTCTGATGGTTACCGAGGCAACGATGATAGCACTAAGCCATTTCCCTCTCTGCACGGAGACCATTATTCCGCATGCATAGGCCATTTGCAACAAAGGTCGCCACAAAGTCATCCACAACACAGCACACGTTTATTAAACTTTTATTCTTTTTTTTTCCCTCCCCCTAACAGAGAAACTAGCCAGCATGTGTACAATATCTCTCTTTTTTTTTTTTTTTTTTGAGATCTTTGTAATATAGGTAATAATAACTGTAGAAGATATTATTGTACCCAAACTATATATCACACAGATCAGGGGCTTAGAGTTCCTGGTCTAGAAAGATCATGCTTAGATGGTGAGGTTTTGAACCAATGATTCCTATTTGTCTTTTGTTCTCCTATCAAATAGCAACTTTAATAGCAGTTGGAGGAAAAAACAGCTGACAGCAATGATATGAGAGCAGTGTGAGGTGAATATCTGAATGTAAAACCCACACGGAGCTTTGCCCTCCACAACCAAGCACCTCCCAAAACCGAATAACCATCAGCAGTGACCACCCCTTTAAATTTAATTTCTACCTGGCTCCTTACCGGGGCTTCCTGGCTCTGGGCATAAGTTGAAGGGAGTCTGTCTTGTGGAGCTGGCCCAGGGGTGTTAAAAGCCAGCTCTGGCTCTATGAGGACAGAGGGTTAAAGTGCTGCTGGAAAGGGCCCCCACTAACCTGAGGTGCTCCCTCCCCACCAGCGGGGCTTTGCCCATATGGGGCCACGCTGCTGGATTTTATTTCAGCCCCATCCTTCTCCTCTGGAGACCGAACGTGATGCGACGCTTTGGGACGGCTTTTAGCGAGCAGCCCTTTCCCACCGGGAACGGCACGGATGGAGGCACAAACGCCTCTTCATGGATTCACAGATTTAGCACTGGAGTCAGCCTCAGCAATGTTACAGATCTCTGGAGTCTGTGTTTCCACAGCCCCCCGCCCTGCTCTGGTGGGTCTTGCAGCCACGGTGCCTGACGGCAGCGGGGCCGGGCGAGGGCTGGGCGGCTGCTCGGACAGTCCTGTGGCACCAGGGCTGCTGCGGATGTGAAAGAGGAGGAGAAGATGGCCCACGGTGATAAGCTCCCAGGAAATTTCTATGGTGCCTCCTACTCTTCCCTGTCCAGACAGCTCCAGCTCCGCTCTGGGCTCTTATCTCTGTATTGCTGCACCTCTCTGGCCTCCCTCCTACTGTGTCCTGTTCAGCGTGGTGCAAACACACTCCTAATTGCACTGGCCTGCCCCAAAGCCCTGATCCCATCTGCCCTCTCTGACTCCCATCACTGGCTTCACTGGTTTTAACACCTATTTCATTTAAGTGCTCAATGCCGCCTCTTCAAAGCCCAGCCCTGGCTACTCCACTGCTCCTCCCTTTATTTTCGGCTCGGAAATTTAAAAAAATTATGAATTGACAACTTCTAAACATTCAGCTTACTCTCTTGGATACATGGAGACACTTAAATGATGGGGAAGTCCACAAGGGCCCAGCTTCTGCAAGCACATGAAGTAAGTCCTGTGCTTGGAGATACACCTGGAGGAAAACACCTTCCGTGAGTAACCATCACTTGGAGGCAGCCACAGTGGTTTCCACACCAGCCCCTGTGCTTGTTTACGAAGTTTCTGTTTTGCAAGACATTCACGTAGTCAGAGACAAACAGGAGTTGGGGTTAAACCTCCCAATCTGCCATTTATCTGGAGAATCACTTTCCCACTGCGATACAACCGCTGCAGAGGGGGGTGAAACACCACCAGTCACACGGGAGGGTGGTTTACGGTGTGGGGTTGATGCCTTGAAGTGCAGGGTGAAGTGGCTCCTCTGCTGAGGTGCTGATTTAGCAGAGGTGTTTGGAGAAGACAGCTGCCCTGGATCCACAGGGGTTGGTGTCCGAGGCCTGTCACTTCCACCCTTTTGAGCTGATGTGGAGCCAGGGTGAGAATTGTTCCACTAGTGCAACATTGCAGTGGGGGATCTGAGAGGGACTGATCCTGCAGACAAGGTCCTGCTGTTGGGAGCATGCACTGTCTCGTGGCACTGTTCACTGTATTCCCAAACCACATCCAGCCGTTCTGAATAAAAGCCTGTTACCTGTTAGACCCTTTCCCCACCCCGTGCACCATCCAGCGCCTTGGCTGCTCTTGCATCACTCCTTCTATGGAAAGTCTCCAGCATACACACCTTGATCTTAAAGAAAAGGGTGGAAAAAATGTATTTTTCATGATTTCTGCTCATAGTGAGCTCTCCTATCTCATTCAGGGGTGCTTGAGGCCAGGAATTGCACAGGGATATTTACTTGTGATGCAGCCCTGGGATGGTGCTGGGACTTTTGAGCGAAGCGTGGCAGGTTTTTCCAAGCCCCCTGCACTAATTGATGGGCTCTCTATATATCATGCCAGATAAAGGGCTCTTGCACAGTAAATGCTGATGTTTAGAACATCCTGATAGTGTTTTGTTAACAAGAAGATAACAGGAGAGCAAGATACGTTTGTTTAGCTGCCTATAGATAAACCAAATAGGGTCTTTGTTAAGTTTTCATGACTGATGGCAGGTACTAAATGCGATAAATAATACCCCAGGTCCTGATTGGAGCTACTGTAGCACAAATTCTAACCCATGGCACTGACCTGTGAGGGCGGATGGAGGGGTTAAAGGCTACGGGAGTGAAAACCTGGGATGTTTTTTTAGGGTAGCAACCCTTTTTTTCTGAACTGACAGTGGCCCGCTACGGCTTTTGTAACATTTCAGCGAGGTGGTACCCACCAGAAAAGCAGGGAATGAAAAAGATGTTGGTAATAAGGTGTTTATGGAAGCAGAAAGGCAGAGGCAATACAAAAATTTACAAGGAGAAGGTGGCACTGGATGGCACCAGTCCAAGACCAGTGGTGACCTGTCCTCTGAGGCTCTTCACCAGCTCATCTAGGACGGGATGCCCCAAGAATCTTTGCATACAGAGGCAAGGCTGTGTCGCAAACCCCACCGAGCAGATCCAGAGCATCCTTCTCCCCCCACCCCAGGAGGACGCTGAGTCAAGGCAGCACCCGCCTCCCTCCCAGGTTTGCCTTCTCAGGGTGCTTATTAGCACTTCTCCCCAAACCACCTGCTAATTGCAAGGTGGGTCACTGCCAGCCCTCTTACAAAAGACAGAATTGTTATTGAGAGGTGATGGGGTGGTCCTGAGTCATGGAAGAAGAGGGGCCACAGGGTCTGCCCACGATGCTCCCCAGTGGTGTCCCAAAGGTGTCCCCATGGATGCTCCAACCTGCCAAGGCCAGTGGCAGATTACCAGCAGGGGGAGAATTGCTCAGCCAGGCTTCCAAAGCCTGCAGCAGCAAAACCTGCCCAGGTTTGGAAGCCAGGCCATCAAACACCCCAATTCCTCCCAGCTGTTGAAAAGGATCGTAATTACGGTATGTCCAGCACCATCTTCCCTGAGAAGTCAATAATTTGCTCCCCTTTTGTTTGTTTTCTTCTTCTTGTCTCGTGTTTTGTTTCCTTCTTCTTGTGCCTTTTAGAAGAGGAAGCTGCAGGGGTGATGAGGTGGTGCTAAAAGCACCCATGACCCTCAGGCACCCCTCAGGCTGGTGCCTTCCTGGTCCATCCTCTGAGGAGACAGATGAGTAGGGCTTCAAGCTTGACTCCATGGCTGAAAACCTCTGGGATGCTGTGATTCTCAGCTCCTGTTCTGACAGAGGTGAAACCAGAAAGCAGCTGTGGCACCCCCAGGCTGGTGCTGGTTTCGCACAAGAGCTTTGATACCCAGCCTGGTGTCATGTTTTAGCTCCCTAGGAACTGGGAATGAGGAGCTCAGTGTCCTGCTTTTCACTTAAGAATGGGAGAGTCTGTGAGGAGGTTGTGCAGTTTGGGTTTTGTTTCTCTATCCCAGCTGCTCACATGGGTATTTATTTGCTGGGGGTTTTTAAAAGTTCTTAAGGAGATGCGAAGGGCTGGAGAAGAAAGCACTGAACGGCATCTGTGTGGCGCTCCAAATTATTTACAGAAATACCTGGACTATCCCTGCTCCTTGCCCAGGGAGATGCCAGAAGCTGCTGATTTCTGCTCCTTCTTCATGCACTTCTCTCCCACCCAGAACTGGGGCCATACCAAACCCATTCTAAACCCAGAAAAATTTATGGTTCTCCCCAAGCAGAAATACTGAAAGGGGATGGAAACTTTGCACTCAGGGCTGGACCATACACATTTAAACACTCAAAGCTTAGAAACTGATGGATGGGATAGAAACTCTGCCCCATAGCTTACTGGGAAGATCCTAAATTTGCATTTCACAACAATGTGCAATGTGGGACTCGGGCTGTGCTTCCGAGCGAGCGCTCGGCGTCAGAGCCAGCCCAGAGCGATGGAGAGATGTAAATGAAAAGCTAGTGGATCTTCCCGAGACAGCTTTGAACAGGCATCCAAAAAATGAATGTGTTTTCTTCTAATTAGGAGTGTTCGTTATATCTCGTGGTGATCTACAAAACAAGCCACATGCCAGTTATTGCTGGTACAAGCACAACAATTCTGACTGTGGGAAAAAAGTATTTCCAGGCATGTAGGACACAAAACGTACTAAAGGCATTTTAATGACACTTTAATTAATCTCTAGGCATAGGTTAAACAGAGAATATCTAAAAAGGTGTGTATGTGTGTGGGGGGTAATAACGAAAGTTAGGACTCAAATCAAAAGATGCTTTAGTACCTGCATATGTTATTAAATATAATTATATTCATTTAAAATATCCCCACGCACAAAAAATGGTAAACTGGAACGAAGGTTGCAAGCAAATCTCAGTAAATCAAGGCTGACAAAAAAATGTATCAAAAGAATGTTATGATTATCATATGAACAAAAACAAACCTGAATAAATTTAGAGTTAAGGTGAGACTTAAAAAAAGAAATCCAAAGGAGCTAGGTATGGAAAATTACCCAGTGAAGGCAGCTAAACCACTTTAACTCAAAGATGGGTTGCAATAACCGAAAGAAAAAGCAAGTGTGGATTTAAAAACACATTATCCTGACCCAGGACCACAGAAATGGAAATGCCTTTCTCAGATATCTGTTGGCTGATAGAGTTTATTGCAGCCATTTGGGAGACTGTCACTTCCAGTTTGCTCACCAGACCACAGTCCTGTCTGTGTAGACACCCGTGACAAAGCAACTGGGGTCTCTGCAGAGGTGCATTTTTTGGTTCAGGAAGAAATAAACCTGATTTTACCCCAGATCACCACTTCCTGCCCAATTATTGCAAGGGCTTTGCTGAGCTCTCCTTGCATCGTATCCCAGCTGTGGTTAGAGGTGTGTCGGGCAGCCTCGGGGGGAGCCCATGCACAGACATCTCCCCATGGCTTTGGCTTGGAAGGACCTTGCAGAGGGATCCAGACTTGTGCATGTCTGTTACAGGGAGATCTTGGCAGCTGAGTCCCGCTTTTGGGATAAAAACTTAACATAAACTCATGCCCCCAGTGACAGGTTCATATAAAGGTGCCTGGAAAAGTACCTGGACAGGTACCCAAGGATGAAGGAGGCTCAAAGGTGTATTCTGCAATAAATGCCACTATTAAAGCAAGGATTATCTGCCAGAGGGGACCTCAGGCTTAGAAAGCAGAAGAAAGTTTCCCTTCTTGTACCATCAGGTGACCCCTCTGCAGACACTGACCCCCTTGGCCTCAGACAGCTCTGGCACCAGTCGTCTGCTTGGCATCCATGGGAGCTCAGAGGTGCCTGTTCCCATCCTGGCTGTGCCCCCGACGTGCTCTGTGACCTGGCACAAATCACGTCACCGCCCTGCTTTGGTTTCGCTGCTCGTAACGCCAGCAGAAAACAAATCAGTCCTTGTTCACGGAGAGTGAGTGATGCTCAGCCGGCCCCAGGATTTCTCCAGGCACATCTGATGGGAACTGCCACAGCTTTTGAGTCCCTGAGCCATTAATCTAATACCAACGCTGAATAGTTACCTGGTTTTATTACCTTCTCCCAGCAATCAGTGGGGACACCCAGCTGCGTTGCCCAGATAGATTTATGGGAATGGCAAGGTGGGATGTGCTGCACTGGGATGGGAAATGTGACTGGCTATCTCAGGAGGTCATAGAAGCATAAAATGCTTTGGGTTGGAAGGGACTTCGAAGATCATCCAGTTCCAACACTCCTGCCACGGGCAGGGACACCTTCCACTATCCAAGGTTGCTCCAAGCCCATCCAACCTGGCCTTGGACACTTCAGGGATGGGGCATCAACAACTTCACTGGGCAACCTGTGCCAGGGCCTCGCCAACCTCACAATCAAGAATAATATCCTAATATCAAATCTAAATCTACCTTCTTTCAGGGTAGAAAGTCCAGAAGATCCACCTCCAGAATATGATAACACTTGTCTTGCACAGAGGGGAAACGTGGTGTCAGACAAGTAAAAGTGAGGAGCCCATTGCAAGCAGCAGGATTATTCTGATTGAGATAAGGATAACTCAAAATGGAAGTAAACAGCTAAATTACCACGTTGCTGCAGAAAATCAGAGTACCTTGGGGGAGGCAATGCCAAGAGCACGCTCAGCTCTGAAACTATTTTGCAACGTGTGCATCCAAGGCTGGATTCATACCAGAGGCCTGAGCAATGCGATTTGGCAAGTGCTAACTCCATGACCAGTGCATGCCATCCCGCAGCCAGAAGAAAAACAAAGATGTGATGCAGCTCTGCAGCCATTTAAGCACAGCTTTGGTAAACAGAGCAGGTTTAACACTCACCAGAGCCTCGGGCACAGGCTAAGGCAATGGCTCCTCCCTCCACCCACCTGCACACTCAGTGACTTGTACAAAACTTGGCCTAGTGGGAGTCCTGGAAATTAATCTGGTCCCCCCCGTGTCTCCTCACCGCCCTCCTTCCCTGACACTAAACCAGCATGCTTGGTTCTGCTCGTAAACACCACCAGACCACCAACCAAGACCAACTGAAAACGAGGAGCCAGGGAGGTATCCCAAGATCTGTACCCTGTTAAAATCCCAGGGAATGCTTTCCAGCGAGCTGGTGGAGCACAGCTTTGCCAACATGGGCACCTGGGTGTGGGAAGAATGCTGGCAGGGCGATGAACTCATTAAGGTGGAGCTCTGTCACCACCTCCTGCAGGAATCTGAGATGAGTCCATCGCTGCGCCGGATCCTTGTGCAAGCGGGTGTAGGAAGGATCAGTCACTGGAGCTCCGCGCTCCCCGGCTCTGCACGCCGGAGCCAACGCCACCAGGAGAAACAGGAGCCCTTTCCATGTAAGCGAACTGATCCGGCTGATATCGAGTGACTCATTAAGGGCTTACAAAACTTAAGTAGACCATAGTGTTGCTCTCTAGTAGTGGGAACTTCTTGGCTTGAGAGGAGGATTTGATACCTGCCAAAAGCTCACCTTGAGCCTTGCCGGCGTTAGCAACAGCAGGTCTGCCCTGGGAGGTGCTTGCAAGAAGTTGCAAGCTGCTCCTGTTTTTACTCTAAAGAATTAGGTTTTCCGAAGATCCTGGGCAGAAGATCTGGCCCTGCACCTGGCAAATGATGAACACCAAAGCTTGAAATGGAGATGTGGGGTGAAGGTAGAATCAAGCTCTTAAGATAGAAAAATATATCTACTCTGTGTTCCCAGTAGCTCAAAACATTTCACCCTCTTCTCTCCCATTCATCCTTTTCCCATCCAAGCTCTTTGAAAGAATAAAAATATCTCATGTTGATTAGATTAATTAGAGGCAAATGTACATGCAGATAGTGATAGGACAGGGGGAATGACTTTAAACTAAGAGAGGAGAGAATTAGATTAGTTATTAGGAAGAAAATTCTTGACTGTGAAGGTGGTGAGGCCCTGGCACAGGCTGCCCAGAGAAGCTGTGGCTGCCTCATCCCTGGAAGTGTCCATGGCCAGGCTGGACGAGGCTTGGAGCAACCTGGGATAGTGGAAGGTGTCCCTGCCCATGGCAGGGGGTTAGAATGAGATGATTTTTAAGGACTCTTCCAACCCAAACCATTCTATGATACTGTGATTTTATGATCTTCTAAGTAGCCAAATACTCATCTTAAACACATCTGAATTGGAATCACTGTGACTTGGATGCACAGGGCAAAAATAGCCCATCCTTATGGCCCCCATGGAAGTGTTTTTGTAGCCAGAATTTGCAGACGAGAGAAACCATGGACACAGAGAATCGAATGGATCCACTTCCAAAGGGGTTGGTAGGCAGGAAATGCTTTCCCCAATTCTAAGGGACACAAGGATTCTGCGAAATAGATCCTTGTGATCTGATTAACATAAGTAAATGAAGTCTTAATAAAGGTTAAGTGGGTGCACAGCAACAGCTGCTTGGGCTTTGCCATGTTTGCTGTGAAACCTCCAGGTAGACTTGAAAACCATCCCAGACAGGACAGGCGTGTGGCACCTGAAGTTTAGGTCCAGTGAATTTGGAAGACATCTTTCCATTGCAAACTGTCCCCCAAATAAAAGCATTTTCATGTGACTCTCTTGCTGGTTCAGCTCAAGACTTTGCACAGGTCATGGTGAGATTCCCTAAACATCATCTCATGTATTAGAGAGATACAACTCCTTCAGTGGAATCCTCAGCGTGAAACTGAGGAACATCCTTGCTTTGGGAATCTCTTTTTATTTTTTGGCCAGCAATCCTAAAAACAAAAAATGCAGCATTCAGCCAGAGACAACTGTGAGGGCTGGAGGGATGTGGTTCCTCCCTGAGCTGTGGCACTGCAAATCCAGCCTCTTAGAGAGTAGGTGGCACTGAGAGCCAATGGTTGGGCTGGGTTATTAGATACCGAGGCGAAGGCCTGGATTTTGGGCTTGACTGAGCATCTGTCTTTGCAGAAAATATCGAGAACAACAGCATCACTTCATCCGCAGCATCTTAATACACGCCAGCTCCAAGCACCAACGCAGACATTTCACAGCCCACAAAGCCCAGAGAAGGCAGCTATTGTACGAATTATGAGAGGCGTTTTTTGACGTCCCTGAGGTAATTTTAAGCAAGAAGCTGTTTCTCAGATAAACCCCACCAGATATCCCTGGAAGCAAAGGAGAGCTAGTAGGAAAATAAGGTCTTAATGTGAGCTCAGCCCGGCTCCTTTCACAGAAAGACTTGAAATCAGTGGAGGAAAAGAGAGTTGGTTTCATGTTGGAAAAGCTACTGGAAGAGGGTCAAGTAAAGCCTGCAAGGCCAAAGGATCTCTCTGGTTCTGGAGGGTCATAGATAGTTTCCAGCTCCCAACCTCAATGAAAACACATTTTCAGCTGAGGAGCAGGTTCAAGGACAGATCTGCCACGGGGGAAGCTCCCAATGGCTCTGTAGTTTTACCCAGCCCTTGTGAAGGGTGTTATCGTTATTTAACCCGTGGGAAGGTCTGGGCTTCAGAGAGCAGGAAACGTTATCCTCCTCCTGTGGATGGAAACTGGGACACGCTCTGATCCTGCACCTAAACACACCACAGCAGAACTGAGAACTGTGCCCAGCTTTCTCGGTAACAAGACCGAGTTTCTCCCTTTGAATCCATGAAAAGGACCATGAGGGCAAGAAAAACCCACAAGCTGATGTGTACCCCTAAAAAAACTATTTTTACAGCATTTATCAAAAAGTGCTGTAAATTACAGCTCAATTAAAAATAAACAACTGCACTCTATCCCCTGTCCCTATTTCCTAATAAGTTATGTAAAAAGAAAACAAAAGTTCTATTTTTTTTTTCTCAAATCTGGATGCCAAATTTGAAAAATCCACAGCAAACAGTGCCCAGTCCCACACCTGGGAAAGGATCAGCTTGAAGGAAGAAGACTGAAGGTCACCTGCACACAGTTAAGCAGCAGTGGCATTGGAGCCCCAGGTGACACCAGGTGTCGGGCTGGTGACACGCCATCACACTTGTCATTAGTCCCACAGTAAGCAAATGACAGGCACAGCAAGATGCTGGCTTAGGGAGGAATTGACAGACAAGACTTTGGAATTTGTAAACCAAATTCCTGCTCATGACAGGTGATAAAACCTAAATTTTTGTATATGTGTTCCAAGTCTCCCTCTCCTTCCTCCCCTCATTTAGGCAATAAAATCACCTAATTGTTTTCTGTTTGGTTTTGTAAAACTGAAGTCATTATGGGAGCATTCACATTGAAATCGTAACAGGGAGTTGTGTTTGTATGAAATTACTTTCTCATTGTGTTTTACAAATTGCATGGAAAATCTTCCATCTATCCCAGGTTTACTTGACATTTTGTTTTCTGAAGAAATTTTGCTTTCTTGGTCAAAGCTTGAGGTAGCAATCACTGGTTGGGTTTGGGTTGGAAGGGACTTTAAAGATCATCTATTTCCAACCAGTATTGCACCAAACCTCAAGTGTCAGCATGTTCGGTGTCACCACCCTGGAATGGAAGTCCCCACTTGCTCAAGGCACCCAGCAGCTGCTGAGCTGTGTTGGCTTTGGCACAGGCCACCAGACACCTGAGTTAAGGGGCCAGGACTCTGGAGCAGACGAGGCCTAGAAGGAAAATTCAAGAGGGAACTGCCAAGGGGGAACAGATGGTCTAGAAGCCCTCAGCTCTCCTCCTCTTTCCCTGTGAGGAGTATCACAGGACTTTAAAGTCCTGGTGCAAAAGGTCACTCCATAAGCATCTTAGAATCATGGAATGCTCGGATGGCTTAGGTTGGAAGGGACCTTAAACACCATCTCATTCCAACTCCTCTGCCATGTGCAGGGACACCTTCCACTAGACCAGATTGCAACAAGCTCCATCCAACCTGGCCTTGAAAGTTTCCAGGGATGGGGCATGCACAGCTTCTCTGGGCAACCTGCTATAGTGTTACACCACCCTCATCATAAAAAACCTTTTCCTTACACCTACTCTGAATCAACTCTCCTTTCGTTTTGTCCTACCGCCACAGGCCCTGCTAAATAAAAAGTCTGACCCCCTGCTTCACCCAGTGCAAACCTTGAAGAGGCTGAAGCAGCACCTTCGAGGGAAAGCACCCTTGGCTCGGCTGCCACAGCTCACAATTAATGGTTTCTGCTCACAAGAGCCAGGTACGAGCTGTTTGCTGCCTGTAAATCTCCCGTTACAGCCTTCTCTGCCATACAGCACACAAGGATTAATAGCAGCTTTCTACTTTTGAGGTTACAGCTGATCCAAAAGTCCCCAGAAGAAAGGGCGAGTTTCCTAAGCAGCATGACTGACAAGACGGCAAAGAGGGAGTTTATTCAGAGCATTATCTAATTCATTCCCCAGTGAAGGAAACTCATCTACTTTTGAGACTTAAAACTTCTAAAGAAAACTGCTATGATCTAAAGAGATTGGCCATAAAACTATTTGTATTGAAAACTTAGCCAGCATGCCTTTAGTGAACTTCATTCATTAACATTCTTCCTGGCAAGGTTTCCATATCTCAGCGTTCATTTTATACTTTAATTTGGTTAGTAGGTCTTTGTTTAATCGTCCTATTGAAAGGAGAACAAAGAAGGTTTAGGTGATACAGTGAAGTAATACACTATATTTTATCTCTGTAAAGCCCAGACAAAGTCAGCAGGCTCTGATACCCTCCGATTTGGGGGGTTTTTTTTATCCCCTTTCTCTTCCAGGACATTTGGAATCACAAATCAGTTGCAGAGCATAAAGATCCTCACTGTACTTAGCTGCGGACACCTTCAGAAGAGAAACACCTTGTCAAGCAGAGAAACGATGGTCTGAGCACAGCATACAGCCCCAAAGGAAGATTATCTTGGGAAAAGTGCATTCCCATTACTTTGGAGATGGATACTCTGCTTTTATATCTACGTCCTCTAATAAAAATAAGTAGTCAAGATAGTTTCTTCCTTTTCTGAGCTTTGTGCTCACTGTCTTGATATCCACTTCATGTTTTTTTCTGAGTGCAAAACTCATTAACAAGATGCAGTTTTGCCTAATGACTAACCTGCTTTGCTGCCAGCACCCAGCATAGTGACCCGAAGGCACAGGCTGCCCCGGAGGAGGATTTACAGGATAAAAAGGATGAAAAACTCTCCAAACGGAGCTGCTCCCCAGCCCCAGCACCGGCCGTGCGAGTGGGCAGCTTCTGGGCTGCTGCAAACTGACGCAGCTCCAACTGACTCCAGATAAAAATCTGGCCCCAGAGTAACGGCAGGATTCAACAAGCTTTTCTCACGGAATGGTTTTTACACTCTTTTCTTGAATATTCACGACCCATCCTCACTGTCCTGCTTAAATCCACTCCACATGGTGCATCGGTAAAGGGGGAAAATTGTACCTGTCTACTCTTTTTAGTGCAGCAGATGGTGAGTTGTCTCCTCACTGAAAGCTCTTTAATTCTTTACTTTCTAAACTCTACACGAGTTCTACTCCAACCACCCATGGAAACACGTGTTTTCTAGAGGCAGCGCTCCCAACTGATGCTCCTCTTGATGAAGCTGCACCTCAAGGTAGAAAAACCATTCAGAGACTTGGTTGCTCTCCCATGACATCCAACGTGCAAACCTGCAGCCCACCCACTGTGCCCCCATCTCATGGATGGTGGTGTCCAAAACCCAAATCATAAAAGGATTCAGGTGACCACAAATCCCAACACTAAAATCAAGCAGCGAATCAAGGGAGCAGCCCTAACTGCTCCCTAACTTTCCACACACAAAGTTTGTGGAGAAGAAACCCAACCTGTGAAGTTACAGCAGCAATTACAAAGGTCTGGGGAAGGAGCTGGGCTTGCTCAGCACTGGGTGGGGCCAGGGGCTATAAAGAAGGTCCAAGCCCCATGGCTGCTCGGGGCTAACCATTTCTGGAATGATAATTCATTTATGCCATTGACTCCTGATACACACCAGCATAAGGGAAAGGGAGGCAGGCTCAGCACCAAGCCTGGCTTCAAACTGGTGACCTGGAGGTGAAGGGCCCCTTCTCCTGTTACTAATCCCCTCAGCCACACAAGCCTCCTGAAAATGATGCTTTGGTTTTATTGCCACAAGGGTCATTTATAAAATCATAAAAGCCAGGGTAAGAAACCAACCCAGCAGCAGCAAGGCCAAACATGCAGAGAAAGAGCTGAACAGCCATCGAAAGGGGCAAGTTTGGCCCTTCCATGGCATCCTGAGTAATTCAGTTGATTAAATGTGAGAAGTTCTGATTCATGGAGAGGAGGAGGAAATGCATAAACAACTTACCAAAAGCTAATTTCTTTATTATTGCAACCAGAAATGACCAAAGACGGAGTATTTTGTATGTCTGCACATTACATGTGGAAAAAACCAAGAATCAGCATTGCAACATCCAACAATTCAAAATAAAATAAAAAATCAAACCCAAGAACTTTCTTGACTGGTAATTAACAAGGACGGAATATAAACGAGATGGCATTGAACAAAGCAGGTAACAGTGCACTTTTAATAAACCAATTTCATCCGTATCTCCACTGATTTGCAATTTAACAGTTCTATCAGCAAAGCCTCATTTCCCTAACTAGACTGGTACTTTTTAAAACATGACTAATTCACTCTCATTAATATCAATTTGGATGCATTTAAAAAATAACTCTTAATATCTGCACAACAGGCTAAAGGGCCGTATTTCTCCAACATCAGATGTTCTCACTGCATTGGTTTAAAATACAAATATCCCCAAATTAACCAATGCAATCTAAAATTGATTAGAAAACAAAAGGCATACATTTTTTTCAAGATTTATTCTCATTTAGCTCTGAGACCCATTGCACTACAATATCCAACACTGACTTTTATTTCAGTTTCACTGCACTTTCCCCTCACATTTTCAACGGGGAATGTGATTGGGATTCACTTTTCCAAGGGGATACAAGAAGCAGAGGAACACACCTGCATCTCCTCTACCTAAACACCATCCTTTTGGCAAACTCACTAACCACTGGTTAAAAAAAAAAAAAAAACACACAAAAAAAGGAGAAAAAAGTCCATTCCAGCTACAGATTAACACGCTGTAGCTGCCACCAGAAGTGCAGAGCCCCCCTGGCCTAAGCTCCCAATTCAGAAGGCATTTAAGCACATGTATAACCAAGTGTGGGAACAGGCTCCTTGAAGGCAATAGGATTACTCACTTCTTAAGAAGCTACCACATGTTTAAGTATCTGAATCGAGGCCTAATTACGGTGCTGGCCACCTCCTCGTGCACGCACAGCTGGGGCAGAGCTCACCAATCCCTCACAGCCATGAGGACAGGCATTTGTCACACGGGCTTTTAGGAGCTGCTACATTTGTATTCTCGGGCAAACAACAACAAAAATCCTCAAGCCCTAAAAAATAATTAAAAAAAAATTTACTTTATAAATATCAGGTATTTACACATGTGAAAATCTTTTAATGGGAAGTGTTTTTACACACCGATGAAATGTACAAGCAATGAAAAGGTACGTTGACAAAGACTTAAAAAAAAAAAAAACAAATCAAAAATCAAAGTATAAAATATATTACAGGTCCACCGAAAGAAATTCACACGGAAGAAAAAAATTGACACAATAGAAACATTTTTTTTTTAAAAATAGAAGATATATCACAAAAGCTTGAACATGTTTATTTTATGTTAGTACTAAAAATCAAGGAAAAAAGCTTCATATATTCTCGTCACAAAAATATTTACCAGCCACTTTTTATTTCCACATTATGATTATCTGGCTCAGCAAGAGTCGAGGCTGAACTGTATCCAGACTACAGAAATCATTCCAGAAGGTTGTCTCAGTTTACAACTTACTGCAATTTCATTTTCTCTTCCTCTCAGCACCTTACTGCAAAGGTTCAAGAGGGATTAATAACAAATCGAGAAAGAATAGGACAGATATCTGTATTTACAACATTCATCCGCGTTGCTGCCAAGCCACAGGAGCGGGAGCGGTCCCAGGAACCACCGAAAGTCTTCACAGCGCTCTGTGCAAATTCCCCTTGGCAGGGGAAAGAAACAGCATCAGAATGTACCAAAATCCAATGCCCTGGGCTCGGACGGTCTGTGAAACCCAAGAGCCCCTGACCGAGAGCATCTCCTCGCCCCTGATTCACTGCAGAGACACAGCCCCGGCAGCCGCAGGGGGACGCGGGCAGGGTGCATCCCTCCTGCAGCACAGTCGGGGCAGGAGGTGCCGTGGTGACCACACGACTTCAGTCCCCTGCCAAGTCTTCAGTGTGCCCTGTGCTTCCTCTTCTTGTGTTTTTTATCCTTCCTTTTGTTGGCACACTTGGAGCAGAACCATTGCATCTCTTCTGGGGGTGCAGCCGTAAGCCCAACGCAAGGCCTGCGAAGGACAGGAAAATATCACATCATCTCAGTGGAGTAACACTGCTTCTGTTTCTTACCCCCAAAAATGCTGCCTTCCAGTGGGAGACAGGATCTGGCCTTCAAATTAATATAGCAATTATCATTATCTTAATAACTATAATGATCGAAACCTAAAAAACCTAAAAAAACAACGATCAAAACATAAAAACTCTTGCTTTGAAACAAAAGAGAAATATCAAAAGGATACTCAGATAAAAAGTGCTATTTTAGTAGAAAATATGAGTGCACTTTCAGCTGTAATAGACTAGATTTAAAATAATTTCAAATGCTCCTTTAACACATCTGCACAAACCCTTATGATTTTATGTAGCTTTATAAAAAAACGCCTAAAAAGTGATTAATTCCCCCCAGCCTTTTTATAAGAGCTGACATTTATATTACTGTTCATACAATGCTTCATAATTTGAACTGTCTATCTGTATACACTGTGCTCATAATCCTGTAGTTCTCACAAAATTACCGGAATCAGCAATATTTCCCAGCAGTTTCAAAAACAACTGTTATCACCAATGCCCACTAATTAAAAAGTAACTCTCCTTCACAGCTTAAAATCTGCTTTTTCAAATTTCAGAGCAACGGAGATAAAAATATCTTCCAGATTATTAAATTGGACACAGTAAAGCTATTTAAATATTCCCAACGTCACGAACTATTAGGGAAAAAAAGGTTTTTTAATAATATAGCCCCAATCTGCCAGGCACTGGCGGAGTAGGATGGATGAGAGGAACTTACCAGTGATACCAATCATCGCAGTCATCACAACCTATCATTGGACTGCCATCATCTGGCTTGTTACAGCCAGGACAGATCCAGATCTGGTTACCCCACTCGTCTCGGATCTGGTGCAAAGAAAAGCAAAGTTAGTTGGTTTTCAGGGCTAAGCAGGCAGGAAAATTGACATTAAAAAAAAAAAACAACAACCAAACACACACAAAAAAAGGTTTCTTGCTTATCTGGCTAAACCATTCAGCAGCCCCCGTGGTTATGTGTGAATTCTCTGATCACGAGGGCTCAGTGTTACGTCTTAATTGATCTTCCTACACTGCTCATGACGACAAAATCATGTATTTTTCTGCATTGTCCTGTAAACCAGTAAAGCCAGTTACACCGCCCGACCTCAGCACGGGCATTCACACACAGAGCCAGGGCTTAAGGACACAATTCCTTCTCTGTCTATACTTTTAAAATTCGACCCTGTTAATGGCAAGCAGGAGCCACGGCAGCCTCCTGCGTAAGATAACAGTTCTTATGTGCATGTAAAATATACAGCGCCGTGTGTATGTATTGCTGCATTACTTATTAGCCAAAGTCTTCAACTCCAATGAGCTGATAAGATCAGGATATAAAAAAAGTTGTTACTGAGTAACTTTCCATTCCCCTTATGACATTTATGCCACAGTACAATTTACTAAAGGGTAAATGAAACAAGAAAGGCAGATCATTTACAGTGCTGGGCAGCTGCTCACCGGGTTCATCATATGCATTTTTTTAATGTTTATATCCTGCTTGACCCATTGTTTGTATTTTTAAATTTCCACTGGTTCTTGAACAGCTCTTTGCTAAAAACATACACTCAAAATGTCACAGAATCCACCTAAAAGAGTGCAATTAACAATACAAAGTACAAAATGTCTGGGGCATTACCCTGACTCCATCACTCCTTTATGAAGATTTGCACATTATCACTGAATCTCAAAAACAGAAACTGTTTTGTTCCCAGCTTTTGTGCATTCACACATCTCAGGCAATAACTTTTTGCTATCTGTACAGCTTACAAACATGATATTAAAAAGTAGAAGATGAAAAGCCCCAAATGTTCTTAGTTAAAAAAAAAAAAAAGCCACTACAAGGTGGTCCGTACATCTTACACCACTTCCTGAAAAATCAATAGGAATGTACCAGAGCTGCAACCAACACATCACTCTTCCCTGATTCCTCTTAAAGCCCTGAATGTTTCTGTGGTTTAAAACTCGAAAATACAAGGCCCAGGAACACTAAGCAGGGAACAATCCCCTTCCCAACAGAGATACGGAGTAGGCACCGTCATAAAATTAACTCGATTTCCAAGCTGATTGATTGCAATAATCATTCCTATCTACCATCTAATCTCACATCTGCAAAGTCATTTTAAGTGGCTGGAGAAGCATCTGCTGGCCAGGTGAAGTGTCTGGGCTCAGAGTGAAGAGATCCAGAGGCATTTTGGTGGGATAACCCTGCTGGGGAGAGAGGGGATGCTGTGCCATGGTGCTGCAGAGAAGGGGTGCTGTGGGATGTCAGGCTGAGGGGTACAAAACCTGCCTGAACACGTGCCTGCACCTCCATCATCCCCCAGCATGGGCACCCCGTTTCTGGTGCTGCCTGTTTTGGGCACTGGCCCTGCCAGGTGTAAGCAGCACTGCCCGGTGTTGCCCCATCAGAAAGCAAACACCCTAACTTTTCCACACTTAGTTTTTCAGGCTTTTTTTCCTCCCCTGCAGAATGCCTGCCTCAGACTTTCAGGGGCTGGAGAGGGGCAGGGTGGTCTATAATCACAGAAACTTCTGCCTTTTTGTTAAACAAGACCTTGGGCAGCTGAACAAGGATATTAAAAATATTGCATAACTTCTCATTCCTTAATGAGCCAAGGGTCGTGGAAGGAGGGACAGAGTGGGATTGCTGACTGCTGTGCTAGTACAAACCTCTGAGAGCTAATGTCACAGCACATGGGCTGAGATGCTGCCCAACAGGGAGATGAGTACACTTTTTTTTTTGCACTATAAAATCACCCTCCTCTCCTCCCCTGCAGAAGGGAGTTGTGCACCTCTGTCCCACTGGCTCCACTCTTATCTCTAGAACAGCTTTCTCATGTGATCTGAGGAAAATTCATGTCATCATTCTGTGTCCTGGATTTCCTTCATACAAGAGGCTAACACTTATTAATTATTTTTTTCTTCTCCAGCCTCTCTCTGAGCATTTTGACTTATTATGAATGTCCCACATTAGGTGTCACTCTGCCTGTGCACATAGTTGGGTCCTAATGCAGTAAAGCTTTGGTTTCAACTATAATGTTGTAAACCATCACTTTTCACAAGGGCATGGAGAAACAGGACAAAGGGGAATGGTTTTAAGTTGAAGGTGAGTAGGTTTAGATTACATATTAGGAAAAAAATATTTACAATAAGGGTGGTGAAGCTGCACAGGTTGTCCAGAGAGGTTATGGACTTCCCATTCCTGGAAGTGTTCAGGGCCAGGCTGGATAAGGTTCGGAACAACCTGGTTAAGTGGAAGGTGTCCCTGTCCATGGCAGGGGGTGGAACAATGGTCTTTAAGGTTCCTTCCAACCCAAACCATTCTGTGATTCTATGGTTCTGTGAAAAGAAAAAATAACCTGGAGCCTCTAAATCCTCTGAATTCTCCATTAATGTGCTAAGAGGGTTACCACTGGAAGTATGTAGGAAAATGTCTAGGTTTTCCTTCTTGAAACTAATATAATCTCTAAATTATTTCTTTCCATAATTACAGAAGAAAATGGGCTGTAATACAGTATTTAGGAAATGTTTCTCTCTTAGAGTAAATTTTGAAACTTTAGGGCACTACTGTAATAATAATAATAATGGCAATAATAATAGTGACCAAATACCCAAATACCAAATACCAAAGCTGAGGCTGTGTGTCCTGCACCCAAAGGATATGCAGAACCTGTGTGACGTTGTCCAGTGCTGTAACTAACTCGGGAGTGAAATGTAGCAGCTGTTTAAACAGAGATCAGTAACATGATATAGAAGTTTAAGTCCAGCAGGGAAGCATCCTTCCATTAGAAATGCAGGGTAGATTTATATTAGAAATCAATACTAAAACAGAATCATAAAAATTTAAAAAAAGAAAAAAAATCATGCCTATGTTGGAATTAAAGCACAACAAACTCTGTAATAAAAATAAGCTTTAGGTGTTTTAAATGGTGAGATTTTTAAACTGCAGCTAAGCAAGGTGTCACCAATCAAGCTGGAATTTAGCCAGGACAGGGAGGACAACAACACTGCTACCCTTGTGCTGCTTTTCAAGGATCAGGAGTGCTTGGGACTTCATTCCACACAGCATCTAAAGCAGAAATTCTCAGCAGCACAGCGAGCCTTGTCCTACCCAGACATATATCCACATTCTTTTAGGGAATGCATTTCCTACAACACGTTACACAAGAGACTTTTCCAAAAGAATGAAGCATGCTACTGGACAGAGGCGAAGTCCAGAGCACGTGTCAAACACACAAATGAAGTGTAGACTAATGAACTATCTACAGACTTCTGAGATGCACAAACATCTGCAATACCTGTATGTCGAGGAAACCAGGAAAGAGATTAGTGGACTCTACACATTTCAAATGAGGGCTAAGTCAAGTTCTTGATGTTGTATGAGGGTTTTGTACTTTACCTGACTGACAGCAAAATCTATGGCGAGTTTGACATTTGAGGTTTCAATTCAGCACTTTTGAAAGCACCTATAAAAAACCTCCACATCCAAAAATAAGTACTCTAGCTCAGCTAGCAGAAAATATTATGTGAGATATAGTTGGACTTGTTAAAAGGAACTTAAATTTGGAACTGGGAATCAATGAAAAATTCAGTCCAAGTTGTAGTGTTTTAATTAAGTTATTAACCCCTCAAAACATGTGCACGGAAACAAGGAGTGGATAAACAGCAGCTTAACAGAGAGCAACATCAGGAATTCAGGAACCATCATTTTGAGACAATGAGTCATGCAGGAGCTCACCAGTTTCAGAGAGGAATGCCCCTGGCACTGGGACAGAGCACGGCAGTGGCATGTGTTACCTACCACGTAAGTACTGACGGTCTCGGTCACCACGCTCCGAACAGGAGCTTTGGAGCCTCCAGCTGCTGACACAGCTGGGGAGGGTGGTGGGATCAGGACTGGTGAGATGGTGGCCTGTGGAGGAGGAGGGGCTGGAGCCGGAGGAGGGGTGATGTGAACAGGAGCTGGCACTGGTGACGGCACAGGAGGTGGTGTTTTGGGCCTCGCTGCAGGAGTGGAAGGTTTGGCCTCTGGAGCTGACACCACTTTGCTGATGACTCTGTAGGACCAACATTGAGAACCGTTAGAGCTGATGGGAGAGAAAGCAACGATTGATCACCGATTCGAGAGAAAGAAAATACAGAGCAGCTAATTCATGGCCCCCTGGAGTCACCAAACCCCACACAAGGACTGCTGTCAGTGCCGCACCCATCCATTTACAGGATAAAGCACAGAGCCATTACAAAGTGAATGCCAGGACAGCCTGAGCCACTCTGTACCTCGCTGTCATATAAATATTCTCTGTGGCTTTACTAAACCTTGTTTCGTTAAGTTTTATTGCATTAGCTCAATTTGTGGGAAATACTAGAAAGGAAAGTTAATCAGCTGTGAACAGGACTGATTTTAATCTTCAAACTGAGAGACTATATCGTCCTGTTAAGATCCTACATTAGGGGGTTCTGCAAATATTTGCTGGTTTGGTATTTCTTTCCCCAAATGTTTATGAAATCAGCAGTGGATCTAGTCAGGACAAATAAATGACGCACACTATACACTCAGCAGTTAAAATATTGCTACTTACTCGAGTAGCTGAAGTAGACAGGATGTAGCTCTAGTAAATATACTGTATAGAACAATCTTGCCCAGGAAGGGGGATACATAGAGAACCCAACGTTTATTAATGACTGTTGATACATGGTGTTATTGATGTGCATGCAATTTAACAGACAAGCCAGAAAAAGCCCTTACTACAAGGCTCTAGGTTAGAAACATAAAGAGAAGGAAAAGGATGTTTTAAAAAGCAGAACAAAAAACCCCCCCAAAAAACAACCAAAACCTCAAACAAAACACAGGATAGGTCTATTTGTTTTACCACATTTTGATAAATCATTTAGCTAATTTATTTATATTTGAATGGTAACTGTGGGAGTGCAATTGATTTGTGACGGGACTGTATGAAGAGGGTGATTTAAAGAAAGGTTATACGTTCCAGGGAGAAGGAGTGCTTAAGAAAGCAAAATATGGAGACATCAGTAGAGAAACCATGACGAAAATCAAATTGCATCAAATCCTGAAAACCAGGAATGTCCAGCTCCACTGTCAATGGGAATTTTATGTTCAACTTCAGAGGTTATTGCAACTCTTATGATATTCCAAAGGCAGTATCACTACAGTTGGAGACACTGTCTGAATTTCAAGTCAATAACCTAAGCCATCACTTGAGAAAGGCTTGGAATTATACAGTATGTAATGTCTGGCTGAGATAATGATGTTTTTCCTCACAAGATATGCCACTTGCACTACAAAAACAGAACTATGGCAAGTTATAGTAAAAACAGACTTAGTAAAAGGAAACAAGAGCAATGAGTTTGGCAATCGTGCATCACACCTACTATGAGTGAACAGGAGAAGAAAATCAAAGAGTGGAGTGGAATCTAAAAGGTTATAGATGATTTTTTCATCAGCAACACTGAAGAAATTCACACCATTTATGTCCCAGTGATTGCTTCAGGTACCTAATGTGGGAGCTAAGGCTTTGTATGTGTCAGTAAGGTGCTAGACTGTGAGTCAAGGTGCAGGAGTCCTAATTCATGTTGTCTGTGACTTGCAGAAGGAAGGAAGCCCTACTATCAGGCCATCCTGGGAGCAACCTATGCATGAAAACCAGCCTCCTTCTCCTCTTAGTGGGGAACATCCAAAACCCCACTGTTATCTCCCACCAAGGAAGTTTTCTCTCTGGCTCATGTTGTGTTTCTGGTTCAGTGAAAGTCTCACTGTGTGGCTCCTGGGGCTCCTGCCAGACTGGCCACCGCAGCTCAGATGCTTCTTCTGTGTCTTACTCCTTCCACTGCTCCCACAAAGAGCCCCGGCTCCCAGCGCTGAATGCCCAAGACCTTGGTTGGTGCCAACACTCCCATGGTTTGTAAAATCATCCTCATGACTTGAGAGCCGCCTCTCAATAAACAAACCCACAGCAATAATAAAAGCGAGCATAGGGCCAGATAGCAAAATACTGGCACAGCAGAAGTAATTTAGATGGTTTGAAACATCACTGCCCCTTCTTTCCCTGCCTCTCTCTCCTACCTCCTGCAAGTAAACAAAGTCCTGCTATGAGTTTTTCAGGGAGTCAACCCTCCCCAAGTCTAGACTAGGAAATGTATTAGCTAATAGGACTTTAAACACAACTTTGCACACAGTGTAAACAGTTTGAAAGAAGTATTAGCTAATACAATTTGAATAAGAGTGACCATGCCCAGCTAACATGTGAAATTAAATTACAGAGTTCCTTGGTCTAAAGCCAGGTTCTCCTCCTGCACAGGGTCTTCGAAGCCACTCTGCTAATAACTGCAAGGAACACCACACGTGAAATCTTCCAAAACTACAAATATTCATTAGCGAGTGACACACACTCATCGATTGGCTGGCATGCCTGAAGCGTGCAATTAGGACATGTTCAGTATATAGGGCAGCTTGTTTATCTTGATTTTAGAGCTCAGTTATCAAAACAGGAGATCGGCATTTCGGAGCACGCTTGGGCCTACCACTCCCTTGGGCTAATGAAGTTCAGAGACTTTAGACTCCAGAGTGGAGAAATGAATGGTTTTGTGCTACACCATTAGAGGTGATGGAGTAATCTCAGCGAGGGTGGTTTAGCCTGTCCTGAAGAAGGGGCTGCACACATGGCAATATGGAGGTGGGGAGAAATCAAAGGGAAATAGCAGTCCCACGACTAATAATTACTGTTACTTCAGACTTGGAGAGAAGCCTGATATCAAAACACTATGTAAATGATGGCAAGATTTATGAGCTCTGTTTTATAGACGGGAAAATTGAGGCACAGGGCACACTGCAAGTAGGCGGCTCTCACTGCAGCAGAGCCTCAATCCACCTGGTACCTGAGTCCTGCTGGGATTTGAACTCTTCCTTGCGACATCACCATACTTCCACTGTTACCTCTTTTCCCCAATGTGTTCTCATGTTTCCAAAATCATCACTTAGTCTGCAAGTAAAATACTATATAAAAAACCCTTTCACCTCTTTCTCCACACCAATCCAAGAACTCTAAAACTGAGGCTGAATGAGTATTTTTTGCAGAAATCAAACACAAATGAACATCAACCACCACCAACACAACCAGAGTCCTGAGACAAGAACTGCATTTCTCTGCAGGCTGCTTGCCTGGCAATGTACCACAAACAGATTATACGTGGAAAGATAAAAGGTCAATTAAAAGTTGTTTTTGAATCAAAACAGTTCCTCCAGAATAAAGGGGTAGGAGAAAACCTTTGGAACAGATGTGGTAATATGAGCCTCCATAAATTGTCACTACAGGTTACCACTCCCTTTGAAAAAACACCCAGAATTAATGTAAATACCATGCATTTGGTTGTGTCCAACCTAAACTCTCTTTGGATTTCTTTCTAAATGCCAGCAGGAGCTGTCCTGCTCACAGAACCTCAGTGTATGTATCACTGATGGCATGTATTGATTTGTCACAGAGTGCCCAGTACTAACCAAGAAAACATATCTAAACATAATAAAAAGGGAAAAAACCTAAGGGATGTGAAATTTAAAGTGGAAGGACAGAAAGACAGAAAAATCCTCAAATAGCGTGATTGCCAATAAAAATATTATTTTTCCATGTTGTTTTTTTTTTTTTAACCCCTTTGCTAAAAGAGCAGAGCATAAAGCTTCCAGACAAAGGGATTTTAAAGTTATTTTTCTTCCTCACAATCTGTTCCAGTGCAAACACAACTTCAAACCAATATGAGAACTTAATAAAATCTTCTTCCATTGCCATTTCTGCTCAAGTACATCAAGGCTGTGTTGGGCCAAGACAACAGCGTGTAACATCCAAATCTCATCTGAGGAGTCAGATCTCATGGAATCATAGAATGGATTGGGTTGGAAGGGACCTTAAAGATCTTCCAATCCCAACCCCTCTGCCATGGGCAGAGACACCTTCCTCTAGACCAGGTTGTTCAGAGCCCCATCCAACCTAGACCTGAACACTTCCAAGATGGGAAGTCCATCACCTCTCTGGCCAACCCGTGCCAGTGTCTCATCACTCGTACAGTAAAGAATCAATGCTTATCTACCGGTTTAAAACTGGGTCCAACACTGCGCCAAGGGGAAGGAAGAAAAGAAAACTTCAGTGAACTTCTGTTTCTCAGGAGGGTGGAGTGAATGAAAACCCATTTTAATCATCACTCCAGGGCAATCACCCCGTTCACAGTTATAGTTCCAAACCCAAACAGGATGAAAACCAAATGTCAGCTTGCAGGCAAAGTGCAAATTCTACCCAGATTTGAAGTGTCGCAACAGGTCAGTTGGTTTCTAATCGGCTCTAAGTGGCAGGAGCTGTAACATGCTACATCTGGAGCAAAATGAAGCTCCAAGGTGTGAAATGGTTTCCTATCTTTGGAAGTAATTTATTTGATTTCATTCTGATCCTTACGGCTGAAAGCCACATTGACTGCTTCGCATAAACACAGGGGAAAGACGTGCACCAAAAGGAAATGGCTTTCCAAAAACAGGATATGGACCACAGGGCAGAATGACTGCTATGGGCAATGAGCTCCAAAAAAATGCTCTATCAGTACTTCGAAAGGTCTAGTAAAAAAATCACAGTAATCTTTGTTTCTCAGAGGCAGAGCTCCCAAGAAGCTGCTTCTCTGCCCAGAGGAAAAAAGCAACATTTGAAAAGTCCAAATTCTTTTCCGAACCCACGACCCATTTTTAAGCAAGGAGAAGGAGCTAAATGGGTCTTAGTATGTAGGAAAATGACAACAACAACTGCACTGACATAACTGAAACTGGTGCAATTCACTTGAATTATCAATCATCCTATTATCTATTAGTTTTGATATTCCCTTATTAATATAAATTCCTTGAAGCTAGAAAGTGATGTAACTATTTTGTTACTGAAAAATCTCACACCTGGAACTGAGGTTGTTGCACCAGAAAAAACCTAAACACTCCAGGACCTATGGGTAAGAGTGTCAAAAACACCTAAGGAAATCAGGAAATTTCCATATGGTTTAGATTCTTCAAAGATTAGAGGTGATTCTGAAAATTTTATTCCAGCCCTGGAGGAGAATCAGTGTGATTTAAGCTCTGTAATGCAGGCTAATTCCCATATTACTTTTGGTAAGGGAAATTTATTTGCTGTTTTATGCCCTGCTGAATATTTTATTCTGTGCAAACAAATCATATTGGCAAACAGAAGCTCCACAAGCACATGCTGTGACCAACCTGTGAGCCTGTAGAGTGCCAGAATGCACCAAACCTCCAGTGGAGCCCCAAGCAATTTTGCAAGTGAAAAGACTTCAGCACTTAAAACATCACCTGCCACGTGATACTCTTCTCTGTCAAGGAAAATGAACTTTGAGCACTTATTCCAAAATAACATCCACTTTTCTGGGTGCCTGCCTCTTCCAGGTAAAGTGTGTTGACCTCCACTGGTGCACATGGAGATCAACAGCCCATTCTCCACTTCAACAGAGCTGGGGAAGGGTCCTCACCATCACCCTGTTCCACGATCTCACTGCCCTGGTGTCACAGCAACCTCTTCTAATTTCCAGCCGACATTCATAGTCAATTAAGTCCCATTTGCTTTTGTGCCAGCATTGTTCTTTAGCTAAAATTGCTTTCTCCCTCCAAAATATTTACTTGTCTGAGGTACTTCTAGCCAGCAATCATAACCTCTCTTCATAAGCCAGGCTAAACACACCAAGTTGCTCTCCTCTGCCAACACTGACCCCTAACAGTGCTCCAAGCCCTCCTCTGCACCTGCTCTTCCCAATTCACACAATCCCAGAACATGGGTCAGGCTGGAAAGGACCACAGGGGGTCATCTGGTCCAACCTCCCTGTTCAAGCAGGGCCATGCCAGAGCAAACAGCACAGGATTGAGTCCAGCTGCTTTTTGAGTATCTCCAGCAGAGACTCCACACCCTCTCTGGACAATCTGTTCCCGTTCTTGGTCACTGCACAGGACAGAAGTTCTTCCTCATGTTCAGGTGGAACTTCCTGTGCATCAGTCTCTGCCCATTGCTTCTTGTCCTACTGCTGGCATTGGTGATGGAAACAGATACCTGAGATCCACGTCAGGAAAACAGAAGGAAAACAGCAGGAAAACCCCATCTCTTGCAGGGACTGCCACTGGACTAGACTAACCTAGAGAATCACTTGCTTTATCAAAGATTGATGTAAAACCTACTCGTATGGCTCACTTCTGTTTTGAGTTTGATTCCTTTACTTCTGAGCCTTTAACTGGGTCCTCATCCAAAATCTGCTTTATATTTACATATAATGCTGTCACCAGGTTCCTTTCTTCCCTTCTTCAGCACTTCTATTTTTAACTACTGTTTATTAAAATGGATTTAACAAACGTCACGTTTTAAAATAAAAATAAATGTGTTAAAAATTTCTCATCACTGAGTCTGCAAATTTACCACCCAGTTCTTCTAGAACTTGGGAGAAAGTGTATTTCAGTGTACAAAGGTCCCTGTATTTTCCTTCCCAATTTATTATGGCAATTTCCACAACTGTCAACCTGCTGCTCTTACCCATCTTGTCCTAGTCCTCAGTTAAGGACCGAATGCACATGTAACCAGAAGGAATGTATTCTTTCTGGTCTTGTCTCATACCTGTATTATTCTTCATCATCTCCCTGTCTTCATTTCCATGGCCCTTCTTCTCCCTTCCTATTTGCTCAATATCCTTTAAAACATTAAATTCACTTGGATTTCACCTCCACAGTCTTCAGCCTTGAACACATTAACTTTCTTTTTTTCCTAGAGATATGATGCTGACTCCTGACATTCTTTCAGAAGGAGTTATTAATAAAATTCAGTGTAGTCATTTTGCTACAAGTGCCCCATTTCCACCGGCAAAAAACAGCATTTTTGAATCCATTAGGTCTTCAGTCCAGCTGACATTTCCAGCTAACTCTTTTGGTTTATGGACATTTGCACTGTTGAAATTGAACTACAGGTTTTCTGTTTATCTTCCCATTACTTTAAGTGAAACAGAGTTCTTCACCCCCTGTATCTGTTACACCCAGAGTATTCCTCCCAACAACCACAAGCACCTTTCTGTCGATGACTCCTAAATCTCCCTCTCATTTTCTCACCATTCTGACTTACACCTCTTGTATGGTTCATTGCCAGTCTAACAAAACAAAACTGAGCTGGTAGCGTGGCGTCTTGGTATCTTTAATCTTTTTTTTCTCTCTTATCATCAATAACAAACATCTTCGATGTTAAAACCACCTGGCACCAACTCCTGCTGCTGAGTTCTCAAGAGCAAAACCAGAAGCTGGTAAAACATGTTTATGTCAATGAGCTCTTTGCAAACTTTCTCTTCTATGTTCCCTGCAAACTGCCTTTTACTGTCATTTGCTTTGGAAAATGTTATGGGATGCACAATCTAGAAGCTTGCCCATAAACCAGTCCTATATCCACTATCCACCCTTTTTGGTGGGAACTGGTATAGAACATGAATTGTACTAATGACCAGAAAGTTGTACCAGTATGGGCTTAGAAAATCTTTAGAGCTGTAATTTTCAGCTTGTTACCAAGCTTGTTTTCGAAAGAAACAAGTAAGACAGTCAGTCCTGGACTTGGAGACTCTGTGCAGCTAAAGATCAATTGCTAACAAGACAACTTCACTAAATTCAGGTAGGACCACCTGTTCTTTTGTGGCTATTTCTTTACGGTTTTCTTGTCCACATCCAGCTCCCAGGAACTGTCCCACAAATCCTTGGGTCTATGGAGTTTCCTCACTTTTATTTAAAAACTTCAATAAAAGAGTGAATAAAAAGAAGCACCTCTGTCAAAGACATGAACAAATCAGTACCTTTCTCTTGCAGCCATCCTCTATTGAAAGCCTATTTTTGAAACAAATGCCCATCTGCCTTTCTAATCTTTCACACATATTTGATCAATTTCTGTTGCACTTCATAAGGGCAGCTGCTCATGGCCATTTACACAAGCAATTCCATCATGTGTCTAAACCTGCCTGAAGTTTGTTTGTTTGTTTTTTTTTTTAATTGTGGTATACAGTATACTTTTTTTTTTTTCACTCTTGAGCAATAAGCAGCAAAATCAAAGAATCTCACAGTAAGTTGTTTTGTTTTCTAATGACTCAAGCCTTTTTATGGATTCACTTTTGGAGTCATCACCCAATGTGGCCAGCAACAAAATGAAAATAATTTGCCACAGACTACTACCTACCATAAACAGGATGAATAATTAGTTGGGGTGGCTGCAGTAATTAAAAAAAAAAAAAAGGGAAGAAAAAAGCTAAGGACTACATCTGAAGTTGTAAATTTAATTCACACTCAAGGAATAAAAAGCTGTGCTAAATCACCTCTAGAAATATAAACAAAAATGATCATTTACTTGGTTTGGTAAAAGGGATATGGTATTCTTCACTTTTTTTTTCATGTAAAAGCTGCAATCCTGCAACAAGGGAGAGGCTGGGGAACCTCCACCAAAGCGAAAGAGCCTTTTGGATGGATACAGGACCACACATGGGGATTTTACTGCAGGATTTGGGCCAATATGTTATACTAAAAAGGAACAATTGGGAAAGGGATATGAATCATAGCTGAGACAGTATCTTCATTAAAATACATGCAGCATTTAAAAAGCCACCAAAAACCAGTCCTCCAGCTCTTATAATTTAAAAGACCACAGAACAGAGAAATGTGGGTATGTCAGTAAATACACTCACTAAGATTGATGAAAGCTGTAAAGATCACTGGAATTCCTTCAGCAACCTTGGAGAGGAGCAAGATCATTTTTCATTACTCTGCCTCCTCACTTAGGTGGTCTATTGATCATATCAAAAATGATTTCACCATTACGTGCTCTTTTACAGCAGAAGTTGGATCGACACCCAGAGCAGTAGTTCTGTCAATGCACGGTTAACACGGCCTTTCCCTGCTAAAATAATTGGGATGCCCATTAGCACAGCAATAAACACAGACTTTTACTGCCTGCACTCTATTGTTTAATTTTCCCAAACAGTGGTTCACGCTTCTCCATTTTTCTCCCTGAAGTATCACTTTTTTCCCCTCCTCTTTAATTCCTCAATGAGTTCTCCTCCGGAGCTTTCCCCTGAATAAGCAACGTCTCGCAGGGTAACCAACACCGCCCACAGCTGAGTCCCACAATAGCCCCATGCTGCTGCCACTCCGTCTGTCCAAGGGTTTGGTCACGGTGCCTTAACTGCTCCAAACACTGCCCTTATTCATCGAAACGTGCAGGAGGAGGGGCTTCCAGCAGGATTCCTTTACCTGTTTCCCCACCACAAAACAGTGCAATAAATGGAATGGGTCATGAGCTACTCGGCTGGTAATGCAAACCTAAGGCTTGACAAGTCAATAAAAAGCCAATCCTTCCCTCCCCAGCCACACGTAGGGAGCCAAGGCTGGAGGCAAACAATTTGGATATGCCTGTACAGGGAGCTTAATGAACCCCATTATTCAGCTTTTGTGGGCAAACACTATGAAGACAGTAATGTAAATTATCAAAGTCTGAGTAGTGCTCCACTAAACAGCACCCAAAGTTCAAAAGTTTCTTCACACCCTCTGATTTATCCGTATGAGAACAGCCCTATTAAAAACTGAAGCTCCTGGATATACACCAAAGATGATTCTGTAACAATCAGATGCATTCGTGGAAACTGCATAGGGCAGGATTCTAGTTTAACTCAAACTAGCAGCAAAGTCTTGGATATCCAGCTTTTCTTCCACAAGTCACATAGAGCTTGAACAGTTTTAAAAGAACTCATATTCATGTTACAGCAGCAACTCAGATCCCCAGTGAGCTTTGGGGAGCACCAACACAGTCCTCGTCTAATTTCTTGTCTTCAGCCAGGTCAATAAGAAGCATATGGATGTATTTGTTAAAACCTTCTTCTTCTCTTGTCCCTTGGTACCATGACTTTTTAAAGTCTGATTGTGCATGTGTGTGTGCAGTTTTCCCAAGAAAATTCAATCTCTGCAGAATTTTCAACTCAGCTCTTCTGTAAATTAAGCTTGTTGCAGGTAGAAGATCCCTCATTAAGGCATCTCTTTTTTTGGTGAATATACACTTGATGCACTCTGCATGCTACAGGTGAGTTCTGCAGGATTTCAAGAAGTATGAGTGAAGAACTGCTTTACTGCAATTTTGTGTTGCACTTAAAATAACAAATTCTTGAGCAAATAGCACTGAAAGAGGGCAGGGTTAGACTGGATATTGGGAAAAAATTCTTCCCTGTGAGGGTTATAGAAGTGTTTAGATGGATAATCAAGAAACTTGGTGTAATAAACCAGGTTCCCCTGTCCTCTTAGGCCCAAAAATATTCTTCTGGGTCACTGATACTACACAGAGAGGTCATATCTATGATCACAGGATGATCTGTCTACCTTGACCCTTGGTTTTGAGATTCCCTACCACAGGATGTCAGCTGGTTGTGCTGGTGGCTTTTGTCAAGGGGGTATCATGCAGCTGAATGATTTTCCACAGGAAAATAACTTGGCCTTGGACTGATAATATCCTACCAAGTAATTAAGAGTTTTAGTGGGGCCAATTAAATATCTGGGTAACAAAATTTTTTTTTATCCCTTCATCCTTTTAGGATTTTATCTTACAATCCACAGGTTATTTAATATACATTTTTTACAGGCACACACACATACATATCTGAGCATGCGTGTGATTTGTTTTTGGAGAAAGTCACGTATCTACTCACTTAAAAAATATAGAAGACAAGGGGCAATTTCATTAGAGCAGCAGGTCAGGTTTACCAGTTAAACATTGTTAAAATGCCTGTCTTTCCCCTTCTCCTGCCTGCTTTCCAGGTACCCTGCTGATGGCAGAGTTATGATACAAGTCTGGAGCAAAAGTCTGAAATTTTAAGGTAAATTTGGAGATCTGATTTCACAAAAAAACATATATCCTGCTTCCAGGGCATAGAAACACTGAAACAGCACCCAGTGAGTAGCACTGTGCTTTGTGGTCTGGCATCAGTGTCAGCAGCCATGTGTTTTTTCTTAAAAGCTGTATTTAAATGTAGAATAAATTTATTGGAAGTATCAAATATTATAGCATGTAGTTTTGCTGAAGTTTATGTCAGCTGTGGTAGTAGATGGAATGTCAACATCTTATCAATAGATATGATATCAAAAAACTTATGTGTATGAAAAATGACAGTGCTTAGGAAAAATTAACAAGACAAAAAGAAGCCATGATGTAACCGAATAAAAGTATTAAACCCTACTCATCATTTGCAGTTCATTTAAAATTTAAAAGTCTATACTAGCTGTGTTTTTTGTTTTGCTTGTTTTGTTTTGAAAAAAGATAGCATCTCTAGTTCCTTCCTATACTAACTCAGTTAGCAATCTACCTTGATAATACTGGAATGGAAAAAAAAAAAAAAGTGAAAAACCCTTCCAACATATCATTCAAATCATATCTAAAAAGGTGGTCATAAATATTTTAGAACCCAAGCAAACCAATAAGAGCAAGGCCCATTAAGGATAAGATCTTCTACAACAAATTAAATAAAACAATTTATTGAAGCCTGGACTTGAGATAAACTAGATTTACTAGCTGACCTTTTATTCATTTAAAGAACAAAATTAGCTCTAATTGCATTAGAATGGAATCCAGTAAATTTCTTCTAATGTGGCATCCATGCAAGTATTGCTGTAATTGTTTACAACTAAGATGGAAATGCTTTGATAATAATCTACTTTCTTCTTGTTTTACTGTGCAGTTAAAACACTTGCAAAAAAACTCTTAAGTAGAACCGTTTTTCCAATATTGGTTTGTCCATCCTTCAGCAATAGTACATTTTCATGTCTATTAACCCAATGTTATTAATAGCCACTTCTTTTGAACTGATGCGTGTTGTAAGAACATTTGCACTCCAGACAAGCCTGAATGCAGGCATTACTTTGAATCTGGGAGAAATATGTACTTTTATTCACAAACCCAAGAGAGAAGACTTTCCTGCTGCCGACATCACTGCTTTGTATACTGGTTCAAGCAGAGGAGTCAAGAAGTGAAACCATAAAACCATTCCATAGAATGATTTGGGTTAGAAGGGACCTTAAAGATCATCCAGTTCTAACCCCCTGCCATGTGCAGGAGCACCTTTCACTAGACCAGGTTGCTTCAAGCCCCATCCAACCTGGCCTCGGACACTTCCAGGGATGGGGCAGGCACAGCTTCTCTGGGCAACCTGTGCCAGGGCCACACCACCCTCACAGGGAAGCATTTCTTCCTCGTATCCAATCTAACCCTGCCCTCTGCCCTTTGAAGCCATTCCCTCCATCCTGTCACTCCATGCCCTTGCAGAAAGTCCCTCTCCAGCTCTCCTGGAGCCCCTTAGGGACTGGAAGGGGCTCTAAAGTCTCTCCAGAGCCTTCACTTCTCCAGGTTGAAGAGCCCCAGCTGCTCACTGCACTGCACAGGCATTTTCCTCACCACTGCCTGTGTTACTCAGTCAGCTTGTGCTGGGGCTGTGCTGAGTTTATGGCACGATGTGAATCTCCATTCCATGCACCATCAATCTGACACTTTTGCTTCAGACACCTGAAAGCCCCGTGGCCTCATGAAGATCTGTAAGTTCTTCCATTAAAGATGTTCTAGATGAAGTTCCCCCAAACAAGTGAACTTCCAACCGAACAAGGTACTTGAGCACTTCCAAAAGCCTCCAAACAGCTCTTCTCTCTACCAGAGAAATTGAAATAACCAATTTCTCCATCTAGTTTCTATTCATCAAATCCTATGAATCCCTAAAAATTTTCCTTGCACCTTGCCACAGAGATTCATGGTATCCTCAAACAATCCCATGCCAGTAAACTCCAGAGACAGGCTAATTGAAACACACCATTTCTGTATGATAATTGCCAGATACTCAGAACCTCATTACCAACACAGATGAAACATAAGCTTAACTTCCCCTTACCATAACACATGAAAAAGCTTTTCTTTCTGCCTGTTATGAGGTCCTCAGACGGGGGCCAAGGTGCCACTAAAGATGCAAAAATGAATCTGGAATAGAAGTGAGTTTCCCAAAAGGCCATGAAACAAGATATCAGTATCTCAGACCTACTAATGGCTGGCAAGGATGACAATGATGCCCCCGCAAGATTTGGAGCAAACAGATGGATTATGAAGTCCCCTCTCAAAATGTGTGTGGGTATGAGAGACTGGGGTGAGATAAGATTGGAAGCAAAGTCAGCTCTTTGGCGCTAAAATATGGCTTCTGAACTTTAATTGAGAAGTTCTGCCTTGAAAATCTGAGTTAATTTTCTCCATATAAACACTCTACAGTCCTTGAAAAAGCAGAATTTAAAAGTATCCGTGGCTCCTCAAGGAGGAAAATGGATTTGTGGGCTTTTGAGGGACAGCATGTCCAGCCATGCACGTTCGAATCATGCTCAGCACGACAGGCAAGTATTCTGAGAAAGCTGGAACTTTGTCCAGCAATCTGAGGCACAGAAATTTCAGATCACACTCAAATAGTGTGAAAGGAAGAAAGCAAAAATGGTTAATAATTGGGGGGGGAGGGTGTTCCTTAGAAACCAAGTAATAACTGAAGTCCCCTCAGCAGCTTCAAACCAGTAAAAGCCATAGTTACCTACTGGGGAAGAGTAGGACAGCAGAGAAAAAGAGAATAATCACCAAAATCCCATTTAACTTCTAAAGCAGAGAAATTAGTGATTAGGGAGTTTAGTTCATAATGGCTTTATAAAAGAAACAACTGCATTAGCAATATTTGATGTGAGGAATGGAAATGAGAGATCTGTGTGGTGCTCATGTTTACCATCAGATGTGAAAGTGTGCTTTGTGCCACGAAATCAACACGAAAAACCTGATTAAAAGAAGCCCTTCACATACAACACAGGACCAGCCTAAGAAGCCAAGTGATGCATGGTTTCCACAGCCTCTCCAGCCTCCTGTTTATGCTGGATGATCTCAGGATAGGGATCATCCTATTTATGTTCATCCAGTACAAAGTAACTATTATTTGTACAACAGCACCCAGTAATTAGGGAGCTAATGAACCAGCACTTGAAATGTGCTAGGTACACTCATGAATAATCATCAACAGTTATAATAAAACAGATGTGTATAAAGGAGTTCCAACTGTTATGTTTTAAAGCATAAAACAACTGTTAGCTGGGGAGTGTTGTGAAACTTAGCTGTAGGTTACACTTGGGATAACCATCCATTACAGAAACCTCACTAAATGTCACTGGAGGCATCATACCAGTCTAGATGGAGTCTTGTAATCCATGCCCTAGAAAGATACGGAATGGGACACACAGTAGGATGGATGGAAGGTGATGGGTCCCACTGGGAGAATACACTTTGCTGTATAAATACAATTTGCTAATTTTTAAGTGTTTCCCACTGAAAAAAAGAGCTCCCACAAGTGCCAGAGGATGGACTGTGGTGAGCACACACATCACAGATGGATTTATTCGTACTTACATCTTGTCTTGGCCTGCGCCCACTCTTAAAGTCAGCCGAGGAATAACCGGTGATGGAGCCGGAACAACTGGTTCCACCTTTATCTGTACAGGGGAACACAATCATCAATCAAAGACTGCAAGCAGACTCCCAAAATACATTAATTACATGAAAGCACTGATGGAGTTAACCAGAGTATATCAACTTAATGAGACAAAACTATGACAGACTAATCACTGCTCTCTCACGCTTCATCCCATGGTGTGGATGGTCTCAGTCTGCTGGAAGTCCCAGCCATGGCAATTCACAAATGCAAACTCTAAGCTAAAAAAATCAACCTCAGATTTTGCTGCATTTGTACCTGCTCATACAATTTGTTAGCAAATCTTCCTGATTAAGTATTTTTCTAGATACACAAAACTCCTCAGTTTGCTTCTAAACGATGACATGAAATGCTTTGACCTTAGTACTCAAACTTGTCAGGCACCCATCAGTGTTTACACTTTTTTCTGAGATTTAAATTCAATTATTTCCCAGATTCATTGCATAAATGTACCATGACTCTCTTGAATCAAAAGGAGAGACAAAGGAAGCAAATAAACTCCAAGCTGAATTCACCAACACTGAATACTTTATGAAAGTTCTTATCCACACAGGCATAACTGCATTTTACTGCAATTAGGCTGAGGTTTTTAATGACTATTTTTCAAGTGGCCTGGGATTTCAATCTTGGTATCTGGTGGAGTTTAGACCACTTGAATATGTCCTTGAACTTATGGAACCAGTATGTGCCCAAATTACCAACTCCCACTGAGCTACTGGTTTGCAAAACCCGTACAGAATGACCACAGATGTTACAGCTGACACTGTAATGCTTCTCCAGGCATACATTACTCAAGGTACCTCCATATACATGACAAATGTATATACATTATATATATATATAGAGAGAGAGAGAGATGAAGAGAGATGGAGACTGATCTCATTTTGAGCATGTGTGTCATCACACTTAATAAAATAACCTCTTGGCTGAATCTGCTCCAGGAACTCAGAAACAAAGCTAATATGCATACACTAAAATGGAAACCTGATCAAATCTCCAGTTTCATAAAGCTTTCATGGAAAAAGGAAGGGCAAACAATCAATGCAAAGCACAGAAAGCAGTGTGGGAGAGAGCAGGCCAGAGTGGGAGGGCTCAAGTGGGGCTTATATTGAGAAAGGGAATGGCAAAATCTCATGCCACGCATTTTGGCCAAAGAATTGGACCTGCTCTCCAGGTGATGTCTAGGCCAGAGAGAGGAGTGCAGCATGAGAGGAGTTCTTGCTCTGACACAGTGAACTGTGCTTTGCAATACAGCTTTCCATGGATATGGATTAGCTGATTTCACAGGCCTTTCTCCACTCTTTTGTTTATGTAGTACCATTTTTTTGTTACGTCATTCCCCTGGAGTGTTGTAAGAGCTTTTTTCCTCTGAAGCTTTTAATGCCTGCAACAATTTCACTGCTACCCTCCATAGGTGAGTCTCTTCTCTGTTTTCCCAGCATCTTAACCTGTAACATCACCCACGAGACATGGAACTGAACCCTGGGCACTAGAGGCTCAGGAATATGGCTCTGCACAGGCTGTCTTGCCTCTTTTCCTGCAGGTTTCTCCTCCTTCTGTAGTGCCTGGTTTGACTACAAAGCACCTTAGGACAGGCACTGCTGCTGTAGCTTTCAGCACACAGCACAGAGAGATGCCCATGTCATTTATAAAGGCCCTTGGTACTATTCTAAACAATGGTGGTGTGGGCTCATGTGGCAGAAGCACATAAACCACTTCTTTATGCTCAAATACCAACCTCACAGCCTGCTGGAAGAGGAAAACAGGGCTCTACCACAATCCTAAATCTTATCCTTTGATATGAGAGGAAGCATCTTTCTACAGTGTGGGTTTGTGTGTAGGGTTCGCATGATTAGAGCAGGGAGAAAACTAAGGAGCATTCACAGCTATATCCTGCAGAGCTTGGTCTTCCTCTACACTGATGACAGGATTTTGATACAAGAGCAAAGGTAGCTTACTTTGGGGCAGCTCTGGCAAGCTCTGCTCGGATGCAAGGATGGCTCCATTTCTCATGAGGCAGTTCCTCAACTACTTTCCAGCTCAGCGTATTAAGGTTAGCTGAAACTGGGTCAGCACTGCTCCCTGAGCTGCTCAGTCACTCCTACAGCATGCCTGGTAATCTCTGGAGTACAAGTGGGGTGTAACTGCTCCAAGTGTTTGTTTTTCATTTGGTGGAGCTTGCAAGGCAGTGCCCCAGATCTCCTTTTCTGGCTCTGAGGGCAGCACCCAACACCACTGCAGGGCATGGAGCTGCAGGCAAGCCCTGAGACAAAGCTTCTCCTCCTTGATGCCACCACCAAACACTCTCAGCACGAAGCCTTCAGCTTCTGCTTTCTGCCTTTTATGCAGTATTCTGTTTGCTGCTCTGTTTCAGCAGCCTGGGGCAAAATTCCAGGAAAAACTTGATAAAAAGCCTCAATTACCCAACAGGACGGGATGCGCACTTAGGTAATAACTACAACGCTCAAAAATGGGAACATTACAGCTGAGTCACGCTTTTGTTTAACTATAGCAATATTAGAAATAGGAATCTGATATTTTCTCCTGGCCATCAGGAGCTGAAACTGCAGGGAGCCCAGGAACTCATCTCTCAGGTTGTGCTTACACCTCCGAGGCGGACGCGCCGTGGCAGATTAAACGCCCGAGCTGTAACTCGATCATTTGCTCTTGCAGCACAACTGCTGGCTAAATAAGTCACTGTGTGATCTAAAAGCTAAATTAAGGAAACATGTACTTTTAGGGGTTAAAACGAAAGAGCAGCATTCGGGAGTAATACTGGGAATTGGGGCCAGCAGAAGAGCATTTACAGTGGATTACTAAGCTTCCCAAATCACCAAAGAGGTAAAGTCCAGCAATATAAGACTCCTTTGTAGCTAACTAAAAATACATTGTCAGTGGATTTGTCCAGTTTTATGTATAAGCAATACTTCTTTCACCTGAACTAATACTAGTAGTCATATAAGCCCCTTATTGCCATGTGCTGCATTTTTTTTGCTAATCTTCAAGGATTTAGCTTCTTTGCCACATACCTCAGGGCACCAACTGATAAAGCTCTAACTCTCCATTTTTCCAGGACACCAGCAGTGCGGCCTTGCAAAAAATGAAAATCGCTCAAGAGATTTAAAGGGGAAATTTATTTTTAAAATCCTGACTTGCAGCAAAGAGGTGGATTTAAAAAAAGCTTATCTCTCAAGAATCAGTTTAAATTTTAATTCTATCTGGGGACTCTTTCATCCATTCTAGCTTTAAAGTTTATCTTTTGACAGGGACTTTTTGCCAAGGTAATGGGCAGCTTTGTCAATTTAATTTGTCCAAGTTTTTATTAGTGTTGAACTCCTTTTCCTAATACACATATATGGTCAGTCTACACTGAAGCTTTAACCAGTTTGTATTTGTTTATGTGTCTGTTATATCACTCTAAAGCAAACTTGACACAGATAACTGCACAACAAATGCAAAACTGAATATATGGAAAACAAGCAATCCATTGCCTCTGTTTTACATAAACCCATATTTAACTTACAAAGAAATCTCTGCAGAAATTCTCAATGAAATACTGCCGAAAGAGCTCAGGCACAAGGGGCAGAAAGATAAAATGGGGAATCTGTGCATGTGTTGCTGCAGTCTAAAACCAGACATGAAACTATCATGGACAAGTGGGCCACCACCCTGTCGATCACCAACTCATCCACAGCGCCCAGATTCCACATGGAAAAACCATTTGTAAACTTAAAAAAATGTATCAAGTTTTGAAATCAGCAGTTTGTTGCAAGTCCAGCAGGCAATGTAAGAGTGGCAAGAAAAGGAGAGTGAGGAATGTCCCAAATCTGAGCTTGTACAAATCGAGTATTAAACTCAAAGTAGGATGTAAAGAGCATCTCGGTAAAACTGGAACTTCCACAGTGCTTCCTACGGCTAAGGACAGAGATTTAGGAACTCTTGTATCCAAGGTTATCACATAGGAAGACAATCTCTTTCTTTTCTTCTTTCTTTTCAATAATAACAATTTAATGCGTATTATAAGGTGAAGTGACAAAAAAATTAGAGCAAATCCTGAATTAGGGGAGCTGCTTCTAATGGGATTTCAAATCTGATAACATGCAAATATGCTGGTTTCATTTCTTAAATATTAAATATATTCTCAAGATTAGGTGATATTGGAAAGAAGAAATTATCTTTGGCTGATGTAAATCAGAAAGAGTTACAGGAATGGAAGGAGCTCAAACCCCTTGAAAATTAGCTCTCCCCTTCTGTCTCTCGAGCGTAAGACTCGAAACGAAAGGTGACATTTGAACACTTAAGACCATAATTTGAAAATAATTTTCTTACTTCAAACAAATTGGAGCAACAAGGGGGCAGACATGCTAAGAGAAGACTCAGCAGCTCTTCTGAGAATCTGAGATAACATGTATTTGAAGGCAGTCTGCTCCTCATTTCTGTCCACCTGGGAATTTCCAGGCTTATACAAACTTTGAAACAGCAGACTTTTAGAAACTAAATTTTAAGTTTATATGAAAGGTATACGGCTGCTGCCCTTCTAGAGGGAACCTACAGAACAAATTTTCTGCATCACAACACTCCATCCCTTTCCTGTGTGTGTGCTGTTGTTGAGTCTGAGCCTCAGCTTTTCCAACTGAGAAGTGAATTGAGAAAAGACAGGACAATCTCACATTTCAAATTCAGGGAACTGAAACTCCATTGCTTTGTTTTCCAAAGACGTGGGACAATTTATGAAGCTCTTGGTGGACATCTTCCTTGGAGCTGCCATTATTAAGAAACACTAAACCTGTAACCACACTTCTCAAAGCCCTTGGACAACGCTCAGCAGCAAACACAAGAATCCATGTGGATTTTTCAAGCAAGTGCACCATCTCAACTCATCCAACCAGCTTACCTTCTCATGTTTGTGTTTCTCCTTTTCTTTCTCTTTCTTTTCTCTTTCTTTCCTCTCCTTTTCCTTCTCCTTCTTTTCCTTTTCTTTGTCCTTCTCCCTTTCTTTCTTTTTCTTCTTCTCTTTTTTGTCTTTCTTCTTCTCCTTTGGTTTCTCTTTGTCCTCAAACAGTTTTTCAGGTAGCATGGGAGACAAGGAAGGTAACATGCTGGGAAGCCTCATGGCAGATGGTGTGCTGAACAAGGGCATAGACATCTCTTTGGGAGGTAACACAAGAGGTGCTGATGGCACCTTTATCTTATCTTCCTTACCCTTATCTTTGAGTTTCTCTTTGTCTTTTTTATCCTTGTCTTTTTTGCCTTTCTCTTTCTCTTTCTTTTTATCTTTATGTTTTTCTCTCTCTTTTTTGGTATTGCCATCTTTTAACTTTACTTTTGTGTCAGCATCCTCAAAGTCCTTTAGTTTGAATTTATAGGGATCGAGATCCTCCTCTTTGAGTAGCTCCTTCCACTGAAACTTTGCTTCTTTGTTTCCTTCCTTGTCTTTGTCTTTCTCCTTGTTCTTTTCCTTCTCCTTATTTTTCTCCTTGTTCTTCTCTTTATCTTTTTCTTTTTGTTTTTCTTTCTTCTTCATTTTAGTTTTGAGCTCTTTTTTCAATTTCTTTTTCACTTCTGTTGATGAAGCCAACTTGGTTTTCTCCTCATACACTTTGAGAAGAGGCTCAGGAGTTGGCGGTGAAGCAGAAGGAGAGGAGAAATAAGTGAAATTGGTAGGTGGATTAGAAGGTGTCCCCATGTTTGCCTTCCGAATGACCTCATCAATTGAGTCATCCATTGTCCATGAAATGTCTGAACTTGAAGTCCCACCGGAGGCAGGTATTGGAGTTGCTCCTGCCTTATTTGCATTACTGGTGGGAGCAGAAGGTTTAGGAGTTGCAGACTCTGAAATAGAAAGTCTTTTCGGACTGGTAAAAATTTCCCCTTCGGATTCGGACCCAGAGGAAAACTCGAAGGGATCCGGTTCTCGTTCTGCACATGCACGAGCAATCACAGCATCGATTGAGTCATCAATGGTCTTGTCCATGACCGGGACTTTCTTTACCTGGTTGTCCATGTTTGGCTTGGGGGCAGGCTCAGGTGGTGTCGGTCCCTGTTTCACTTGAATATTTTCCTTTCCTATCTTGTCACTCAATGCAGCCAGAGGGGTTCTGCTTGGTGTTTCAGGCTTCACAGGTGGTTGTGGAACATGAGCAGGAACCTTTGGACTTTTAGGGCTTTTTGGGCTTTTGGCGCGACCTGGTGACTTTTTTTCTTTGGATCCAGTTTTTGGTGAACGAATAGGACTCCCAGCTACCACTGGCGAGGGTGTAGTTTTCGGTGATTTTGTCTTTTGTCCCGGAGAACTTGTTTTGGACTTCGTTTTGGGTACAAACGGCTTTGCCTCTAAAGTTTTGGGGGTTGGCACTTGGGATTTTGCGATGGGAGCCAACATCGGTGGTTCTGGTGAAGGGGGAGCTAAGTCTGTACTGTCCTGAACATGAACTGGAGAAAGCATTGGTGGTACTTTTTGTGTATTTATTGAGCTAAGAGGCTCACGTGGTTCCACAGTTCCGTCCAAGGCGTCCCCTTTGGAAACAGACAGTTTCGGCCGTTTCGCAGGCGGGAATTCTTCGGTATCAGGACTTTCTAACGGTCTCTTGCTCAAGTAGTTCTCATCATTAATTGCCTCATCCTCTTCCATATCTCCTTCTTCTTCCAGTGGGACCTGCATGGCCTCTGCAGATGTACCTCCATCGGTAGGAACCTGCTCCTCCTCCTCTTCTTCTGTAACAAAGAATATTTAGAAAAGCATTAGGATAATTGAAATGTGTTTTACAGAAACAAACAAGCACCAGAGCAAACATTCACATGCATCTCAGCACAGAAGAGACAACTGGTCTCCTAAGAGCTTCTTACTGCTCTGCTTGGAAGGAACGTGTGGCACCTCCTGTCTCACATCAGCCACCGCTGGAACTGGCAGGTGCCCCCACTGCAGTGTAACACTGAACCTATGGGCAAAGGAGAGGAGGGTAGAGCTCACCAATGGCAGAGCTTGCAGAGCAGGTCCAAAGTTTCAGTTCTACCCAAAACCACCGTAATAACTTCTTCATTCATTTTTAAATGAAGCGAAAGAGGTTGAAGCATTTTTTAACACAGCGTCAAAGCAAATTGTCATAGTAAAATTAACCAGAACTGTCTTTCTTGCCTATATATCACACAATTTTGACTGCATATTAACTACTAGGAAAATATCTTCCTAAACCTAGTTTATTCTTCCTGAAGCAGCACAGTCTGAAGGTTAAAGAAGAGGACTAAGCCCGATTCAACCTGCCAGGTTCTGTCTCTGATACCATCTTAAGAGCTGCTGCAGGTGGACATTATCTGTTATGACTGTATGGGAACGCCCCAGCATCGCGTGCGTGTGTTGGTTCGGATCAGGAATATGCCTTTGAAATGCATTTCCCCATCATGTCCCTTACTGTTGTTTTGTTTGCATCATGGGACAATCCTGGAGTGCATATGCCGGCTTCCTGCAGCAGTGAAACCAAAATGAAGGAGGAATCCACCTAGCACACTTCAGAGCAAGTGGGAATTTGGGCTGTGAGACCAAAAATCAGCTTTTGAAAACAAGATAACCCTGAAACCTGCACAGTGTAGACATCAGACACCGACTGTTCCAAACCAGTGTGGATACCACCTGTGTGACTGCTCTGGTTTTTTTGTTTAATACCAATTTTTTTTCCTTACATACAACACCATCTTCAGACCCACATATGACATCATAGTACAGAGAAAAGAGGAAATTCAGTTGAGATCTCCCAACAAATCCACAGTAGGTTTAAAAAGAGAACCTCTGATCTCCACAACCACAGCCAAGCACTTTATCCTCTTGGATACACTTCCTCACTTTCAAAATGGAATTATCCGAGCAGGAAAAAGGATTCTTAGTCCTGAATAAGTATATCTACACAGGCATTAACCTGACACATTTATATTTGCAGTAATTACATCATTATACCTATGCTGGTTAACATTCCTGCAAAGACAACCTCGTTTCATTTTACCCCAAGTCTCTGTTTACCCACCTGCAAAAACTCAAGACATTTTGTCTAGCAGAGTTTCTAAAGAAGGATATCCGGTGCCCCAAGAATCTCACATGAAATATGTAGTTAAAAACATTTATGAGGACAGTGGCTAAAACTCAACTTCTTAATGAGCAAGTGGTTTTAAAGAAGAAAACACCAAGAAACTTGAAACATTCCACTAAACACTATTTAAAACTCAGTAAGACAGCATCTTTCTGAAATATCTCTTTTCTAGGAGTTTATTTTCAGGTTTTCTGCACTGGTGTTTCTCTACTGTAATGTGTCAATGCTCTGATTTAGGAGAGTTGAGTCAAGAGCCCTGGGCTGCAGCACAAATCTTGCCAGCATCACAAATTAAGTAAAATGAGCTAGCAAGTCTGGCTTTCGCCAGGGCCCAGAGGATTTACAGCAGCCAGCCCAGAGAGGAGACTTTGCCTGAGGATAAAGTCTTAGCCTTCCGTGAAAAACAGATATGTTAGGGAGTTAGGTTTTGCCTGGCTGGGCACTGACATTAAATTTTTTAAACTGCAAAGTTAGAGTATAACTGAGAAATCACTGTGGACTGAGCCTGCACCTGCTATGGGGGAAAAAAATCTGATTCCCCATCATGGAAGTCATTTCAATCTCTGTTTAAGCTGCTGCAGAAATCAGCTGCCTTCACCTGCTCAGAAGGGTTTTGGGGATGAAGAATCAGCATTCATCAGATGTCTCACAGCACCGATTGCTACTGAGCAATTCCCTCCCAACCCCATTCCACCTACTTCACCACTGAGAAGTTTGTTTTCATTTAAAAGTAGGAGATAATATTTAAAACAAACATCATACTTTAAAATCGGGATTTAGAGATATCTTCTGCCTCAGCCACAAGATGAAAAGTGTAGCCAAATTAAAATATTAGGAAAGATAGGGTTTGATGAAGCAGACTTTAGAGACAGGAACATAAACCGTTTTAATACAAGAAACACGGGGATAAAAAGACTCAATAAAGTGGAAAATAAACTACTGCAACAGTAAAAAAATTTACATTTACTAGAAAAATCAGAGCATTTATTTGCTAAAGATTTCTGCCTGGTGTCCATTTAAACAGCCCCTCTCTTACATTGTGTCTCACAGAAGGGTACTGCAATATTTCATATTTTTATAACTCCTTCCCATCCCAAGGTGCTTCTCATGTTTTACCTACTCAGGATTGCAGAATACCAGCAGCTGCCGGATCAAAGGCAAAAAAACAATTTCAGAGGAGCTTTGGAGAACAGGGACTGGAGTTCTGTACAATAAAAAAAGAGCAATGCTTATTTTTTTTTTAATAAGGCCAAGTAAAGTTTGCAGCGGGCCCACGAAGTTTCTGTGATCTTGTGTGGAGGTGCCAGGGAAGGGCAGAAAGGTTAAAGTGCAGTTTGTAGAGGTGAGACAAGAAATAGGGGTGTCTTGGCTCCAGCTTTCATGCACATTCCTGCAAGCCACAAAGACAACTTAGTAAGGAAGCAGAAGCATTACCATCCCTTTTATACAGACTTGGATTCCCCAAAACATCTGGAAAAAATTGCCTGGGTCAGTCCTGAACAATCCAGGGACTAAGGAAGTTCACGAGCACTTAACTACTGACACACATTCACCACTTTTCAGACATGCTCAGATGACAATCTGGAATCCTATAGTGGTCAAATGAAATCCAAATTTCTCTTGGAACAAGGCCACAGTCTGATCCTTAGCAAGGACTGGTTTTCTGCCAGGCAGTGGCTTTCAAACCTGAGCCACCACAGCTGTGGCAGAAAACAATGAAGCACTTTTTTTTTTTTTTTTTTTGGAGGGGGGAGGTGGGAGTTAATTAGAGAAAGTGATATTTCTATCTTGAGTTCAAGACCTACGGCTCTTTTGCCTCCCGAAGGATTCACACCAGAGCAGGAACTAAATATGTGAAAACATCAGCTTTTAAGTGTTTGCTGCCTGACGTGGTGATGAGCATTTACAACCACATGGCCACTTCCTCACCTTTGTCCATCTCATTCCCCACCCGGCACTTCTGGATGCACCATCCTTTGTGCACAGGATTGCTTTTTAACTCTCTTTACTGCCATTTCTCCCTATCTCTGGCCACCTTATTAATGATCCAGCCTGAGTTAGCATCTATAGGTCAAATGGATATCACCTCAGCCATCTGCCCTCATAACTCTCCCCTGTAATGAAAGGAGACTAGAGCTGTTTGGGAGGTTTCTCAAGATAACAGATACATTTTTTTTGGTCGTTGGAGAAGTCAGTGATGGATCAATATTAATGCTCACATTACTAAAGCTATAGAGAGCAATTGTTTATTATATCAGTGGGCCCCCTGTGCAGAGCCTGGGTCACAGGAGGGATGAGTTCAGCCATCACAGCACCGAATTTGCCCACCACTGAAATAAAACGAGCTGAGAGTTGTCAGCATGCTGCCTAGGTAGGAGAAATCTGGTTAGTAAGCTAGCATTTCTTACTTGAGAATATTAGGCTGTGTCAGGGAAGTGGTGGAATCATCATCCCTGGAAGTGTTCAAACGTGTGGACGTGTCACTCAGGGACATGGATTTAGTGGTGACTTGGCAGCATTGGGTTAATGGTTGGACTCAATGATCTGAGAGGGCTTTTCCAACCTAAATGATTTGATAGGCAACACCACCATCTGTGTCTGTGTCAGAAGGCAAATTCACTTTCATGAAAGGATGATTTTGAAGTTAGGGGAGGAAGGAATCCACTACTCTCTTGACACAGGTCTGCAGGTGCAGGTCACTCCACATCCTGCTGCCTTCCCATCTGACAAACGATGATAATTCCATCTCACAGAGGTGCTGTAAAAGCTGAACTTGATAAATACACAGCACCTCAGGATTTCTGGACAGAAAGCATCAGAATCCCAAATGCAAACCACGGGAATCTGTCACCACTTCAAATGCTGGGAAATTTCTTAAGCTGAACAGTTCAGGCAAGAAACTGAAACTCCTGCACCTTTTTAAAGGAAAAACCACTAAAGAAGCTCAAACTCTATTTCTTGGTACATCATGTTCCTGTAGCACAGCAGGGACTCCAAACCAAAGGGTTATTGAATATATACCTTCTTAATTTGGCCACAGCTCAGTTTCAGGACAGCAATACTCAACACTTCAGTAATGAATTTCCTGGTTCATGAAAATTGAGGGACTGTTTGTCCCTAAAACTGACACAAGGGTACAAAGGAACAGGAATTCTGCCTTTATTGGAGAAAAAGAAGCGCAATCACCTGTACCACATTATCATGCTCACCTGGCTGCCTTGTTAGAGGAGGCAGCAAAACAGGTCAGATAAAAGCAAAGGCAGGAAAGACAGATGCAAAATTCATCTGATTGACCAGAAAGGGACCCATGTATGGGCATTCTTCAAGCAAGAAAACCTATCATATATAAATACATCTATAAAATTGAAATTATCATCTTGGTCATCACCAGACTTTTTACTTGGTAGCTTTAGTGAGAAAACCATAAGCACTGACAGCTAGATGGTGTCCGAGAGAACATGGCACAGACTGGGACAGACAAAATCTCTGCTCAGCTCCTGGCCCTGCCAAAAACTTAGCCTGTCTGTTGGCTGGTATTTAATTTAAGCAAAGTTCCAGTCTCTCTTCTGAAAACTGGATTAATATTTCACTCCGTCACAGGGTGGTGACAGGATAAAACCATCTGGCTAAGACAAGCAGATTTAAGAATAAACCAGTATTTCTTATGTACAAGATGAAGCAGAGTCAGACATGCTGGCCTAAAACTGGACACCACTTTCTGAAGAAAGAATAACTTGATTTTAGTAACAGCAGCTCTTACCTCCAATGCTACCTCTAATTAATTAAGTGCACAAAGCTCTGGAAGGTAACAGTTCCTGAGGAAGCCAACTCTTGTTATTATAATAATGCAAGATTTTGGCATTTGGCATTTGATATTAACTGTAGTATGGTAGATAAACAGTATCAGCTATCAGAGTAAACCCATTAAGGATACAATTCTCAAAAAGCAGATGTTTTCATGCAACTCATACACGCCTATTTTCAACTCCTAAATTTCTTCCATAATCCTTTTCTTTTTAAACAGAACTTAAACGTTTTCTTTTCTAACAGAATGCAAAACGGCCAAATAAGATCTGTCAGTAGATCACGGAATTCTTTCACACATTGTTCTGTTCAGATCAGTCTCTCTGCTCCTTTGCACTGAATGGTACCAAGTACCTAAGAATGGGAGTTGGAAGTATCAGGAGTTTTAAAGAAAATTAGGATTTGGGAAAGGAAGTGATGGGGCAGTGCGTGTCCTGAAATCTTCAATCCACCTTTGTTTCCAAGCACATCCTCCTTAGGACCAGGTGGATATCAAGGCTGATGGTTTTATACACAGCCAGCTCAGCCTCTGAAATGCAAGGAAGGAAGGGATCATTCCCACCCAACGTATGAAACATTTTAGTGAGGAAAAAAAAAAATAGAAAAAAACTTCCTGCAGACTTCCAGAATAATTTTCCTATTGTCTAGTTAAAGCATGAGATGAAGCCAAAGGTAAGTTTTTGGAAATCTGAAGTTGTTAAGTCAAGAGTTTATGTCCCTATCATATCCTAATAAGCAGAAGCTTTTGATTTCTGTTAAAATTGAAGTCTTTTTCTTGTGCCATGATATGTTTTATCTCTTTAACTTGTAATAACAATGGCCTTTTCCCAAAACAAACAGAAAGTGTGCTTGTAGTCCATAAAGGAAATTAATGGAAGAGGGGCAAAATTCAATCCTGATATCCTACAGGCCAATATCCTGATACCTTAATGCAAAATGAACACACTAAGATACCTGTAACACATCTGGAAGTTAGAATACTGGATTTTATATAGATACTCGTGTATATGTTACATATATATATAAGACACCTGATCACTGATGAGACCTGTTTGCCAAATAGGCAATAAAACAACAGATTTCTCCTTTACTGTATAAGATCAACCAACCTATTACCAAACCCTGACATTTTCCAGTTGATACTTTCTATGGGAAGAGAGCTGGGAAGAGAGCACCAAGGAGCTCATCTTCCACGTGTCTCAAATTTTTCCACCGACATTGCCAGCAAGTTCATTGCAGCATTGCAGTGCCTTCTCAGTATGCCATCAAATGCAGAAACTAGAAATACATTTAAAAAAAAATAAAAAAAGAGCTTTCAGGTATGACAAGTAATTTTGCATTCATAACTAAAATACTGTAAGGAAGATGTGAAAGGTGCTTGAAGTTTAACATCTCAACTTGTTAATCACCCTGGAAAATGTTGCCCCAAGCAGCTGGGTAGTGCCTTCAGTCCTTACTACTAGCCAGGACTGAACTTGGAGGTGTTCAGCAAAAATGAGACTTGGTGCATACATTTATCAATCACTCCAGAAGCCCTTGTTAACATGTCCAAACAGCTACAAGTAGTCCACAAAACAGCCCTCCATCCCTAATGACACAATACATCCAATCATCTGGAAATATGAGTAATAGCAATAATCTGGTTCTGGACTCAAAAATTTCCAGACTGATACAGTTACCTCTCCACCCTGTTGAACAACTGCTTCAACTCCTGATTTGGCTTTTCTTGGTATGAAGTCATTGGAGATGAACTATTGAGCACCAGTAGGAGAAGAGAGTATTGACAGTTTGCCAGGAACAAACCATAACTCCTAAACCTGTAGTTCTACATTTAAAAGGAAATTGTCCCATCCTTTCTTTTGTCCTGTTTCAAGCATTTGAGCAGGAGAATGAGGAATTAATCAAGGCTAAAACAAGAAAGATTATCTGCTAGTTTGGGCCAGAACAAGCCAGAAGAAAGTCCTGCAGCTCCTTTCTTATATCATCATCTTGCCCCCTCTCCATGCTGAAGCGACTTAATGGGATACCTCAAATGGAAATATATCTGAGGGTGGAAGAAAAAAAAACAAAAACAAAGAGAATGTATTTTTACGTCCAGTTGGCAAAGTAACTGCCCCACCTCAGGATCACACAAGCCTAAGGGAGTGGGAAAGAAGAGGAGAGTTGTGAGGAGCATTACTGGGCATCAGATCTTGGTTTAGAGTGTAATGTGAGATTTTGGCTTCCAGTGCTGCTTTAGGATACCAGATGGAATGAGAGTAACACTTCTATGTAGTTACTAGTGGCTGTCCTCATTCTAGTATTTTTTAAAATATGGAATTTTACGAAGCGAAATTACACGGGATTCTTAAAATGACACAGCCAGTTCTCACTGAAGACAGAAAAACAGAGTTAGCAGATCATTATCTGTTACACCCACAATCTCTCTCTGACCTGACAAAATATTAGTCCAGAATTTGTGCTGCTACAGCAAGCAAAAACATGTTTCTATCTAAATACAACAAGGGAGAGTTTATTTTTGCTTTGACTTTCAGGCAGTGGCTCAACAGTTTTTGTAGCTCACACACATGAACACACAGCAGTGCTGGGCTAATGGGTCTAGAGAGTAGAAACAACCCCAGAAACATCTTTAGGAAGTGATGGAATGAGGAATGTGTGAGATCCAGCCAGCTCCCTGTCAGCAGGGCAGCCTTGGATCAGTTACTTTGGTGTTGCTCTGAATTACTTGTGATTGAGTCTCTCCCCTGAAATTTACAGAGTGTAATGTGAAAACCACTGCAGTTAGATCAAAACATAGAGCCAGGGACAGAAAACCTCTACAAAAAAATTTGGCTTCCTCTTCATGCTTTTTATTTCACTTTTACTCCCTTTGGGGTGTATGATCCTTAACAGAACCGAGAACTTGTCCCAAAGTACGTGTGCAGGCGCAGAGGTTTTCTCTTTAAAGGAACATTTTGACTTCTAAGAAATAAAATTATTAGCAAAGACAAGGTAATTAGGCAATGACAACTCATAGAGTACAACCAATCAATAACAGAGTACATTAGCAAGACTGACAGAGGTGTGAAGCCAATCCATTATAAATGGCTCTATACTGACCTGTAAAAATGCAGCGTTTCCCTAACATTCGGCACAATAAAAAACTAAAATGCTATATAAGCAAGCCAACCTGAAATGACACCTAGCATTATAAATGGCCTAATCTATATGTTAATACTGTTGTATCACATAACTGCAGCAAGACTAAGATAACAATATGACTTTGGGGTTTCTATGGCTACATCCTGGGCTAACGTGCCTGAAAGGGCTTGCTGCTGACACCACACAAGCTTTCTGAGTGCTTCTCTTTGGTTATTTATGATATGATTTATGATAACGACAACATCTCCTATTTTCTCCCCTCGTCAGATACAATAAATTGCCATCGTTAATCACCGTTCTTGCTTCAGCTATGATTACAATAGTATAATAGGGCCTAGCTATGGTAATACTGTGTATTAAGGTGTTTTTTCCCCCCCTTTAAAGAAATATGCACAAGTAGATCTTTGCAGCCGATGTCAGTACCTGTAGTATTTTAATAATCTTCCCAGGAGTATTCCTGGATAAGAATTTCTGTTACAACTGAGATTTGGCTTCGCTCCTCTTGCAAAGATCAAATTTACCATCTAAAGACTCAAAATCCACATCGTATTATCTGTATCTAATAATTCTCAAATATAGTATGAGGGGTTTATACGTATTTTTCTTGAGAAAAGGAAAGCAGACCATCAGTCTTTTCACTTTGCACCTCTGTATCTAATCTTCCTGGCTGACCTTTCCAAATCAGCTTTTCAAGCATCACAAACCTTACTAAAAACAAAAACACTGAACCTATATAAACATCTGGAAGGATTTTTACAGTGCTTTTCCTTTTCTATACTACGGTCTTGTATAAGAAAATATACTGTTCTACCTTCAATAAAATCCTAGCTTGAAAACCCCCAGGCTTTTACAAATATTTTAGGAAGTAACTATTTGTACCTCCTGGCAAAGGAACAGACTAGGTATTTATTGCACTGGGGTACCTGTACTTCTTCCATACTAATAATTTTTACCTGGCATTGCAGAATTCTGGTCCTCCACAGATTTGCAATCTACATGTGCATTTGGGTACTTGGATTCGGCAATGAGAAAATACTGTGATTATTTGATGTCTTATTCTGCAATTGAGCTAAAGAACTCCAGAAATAGGAAGGCGTAACTGTCCCACAGACATCACATATTTCATTCACTATAGACATCACATATTTCTTTCACTATATTACTTCAGACCCCACTCTTTCTCCCCAGAAGTTCAAAATTTAACCCCAAAAAGCTTTAGTTTTTTTGTGTAATGCACCTGTGAGAGCAGAAATGTGCTTTAAGGCCCAGGTGTTAGAATCGAAGAGTCACATTTCTCATCATCAGGAGTCCCAGACACAGCAAGTAAGAGACAGACACGGTAGCATGATGGGCTATTTTAGATTGTAGCAATAAGCATATTTGTATTTATATTGCTGCTATAAATAGCTGAGGTGTCCTTCAGCCCAGAGTGACCCAACTCGTTACTGGTTTTGTGGCAAAGGTAGAGGAGATGGGAGGGGAGATCGTGGCCATTCTGATCAGCACAGGGAAGAGGCCTGGCATGGACGAAATGGCAACATGAAGACAGTGGTCTCCTGTTACATGATGAGCTCATCTCCAAGTTCACAGGATAAACACAGACACTGCCAGGTGTGGCACAAAATTCACATGGAGAGAGAACTCCTCTGGCAGACAAGGTCTGTGATCAGCTATGATTACCTGTCTGCCTGTGACTTGCTTTACTCCCTCAAAAGTAGACCTGGGCTATTTTGGGTGTTAATCTCTTACATTCTTGCTCACATGAGGGAGCTTCTGCAAAAATTCCCAGAAGGAAGTCTTGGCTCAACACAGCTTAAAGACCATCATCGCTCTGGCTATGCAGGACAAAGATGCAATTTTGCTGTGGTAAAAAAAGGCTCTGAGTGTTTAAATCCCCTTCAAATAACTTTTTAGTTCAACAACTCATTTGGCCATTAATTGCCTTTCCTCTCCCCCTCCTCTTGTGCATCACTTGCAATTGCAAGGGCATGTTTGAATCCCAATGATAAGCTGCTCAGGGCAAGAACCGTATCTGTGTTTTCCAAAGTGCTTTGGTTACTTCTGGCACTATAAGAAAAACAAACAGAGCACGTATTTAGAGACTCTTCCAACCATCTTTTTGTCTTCATTGGGTAAGAAAGGGAAATTCAGTATTTTCTCAACAACTGAAAAAATATTTTCTAAAAATGAGAAAGACTGGGATAGGGAGAAGTTTATTTTCACTAGATTAATCGGTAGGTATAAAAAAAGCAAACCAGGCCCTGTGCTCTAGAATAAATTGGAAAAACTCATGTCTATCCTGTTAGGTGAAATCCTAATCTGTGGTATTGATTCATAGTGGCACAAATTAAGAGAAGTCACTGAAATTAGATTTAAAAAAAAAAAAAGCTCTGCCATTGAATGGAAACTCTCACTAATGCAAATGGAATCACTAAAGAGTAAAATCAAAAAAGGCATGTGTTCACCCTCTCCGTTAATAAATGCATGCACACCATACACAGAAGTGTTCACCAAATACTCCAGCTGTTGGGAATGGATTGGGAATATTCCAGATGTTGGGAATTCGCTCATTTCTTTAATGATACCAGCAGCAATTAGGAACGCTTTTGCTATGCAGAGCAACGAGTTCATTCTCATAGTTGCTAACTCAGAAACACAACTGCACTTACAGCTTCCAAGTCTGTCCAAACAGCATCCAAAGCCTTCAGAAGATGTGATGACCATGCACATCCCAGGACTTCAGCGCTCTGAACTGCCACTGGTGTGTCCTGGCACATCCATGAACCATCCCCCTCCCTTGCTGGGATGAATTCTGAGCCACAATACGAATCCCATAATAAATACAATCTTCTTGATCTAGCAGAGAAGGAAATCACTGATGATAAGATTTTAATAAAGCTTGACAAGCCTCAAAATTAAATTTGCTAGGAAGGGTTCACCCCCGAAACAGATACTTTCAAGCGGTCTTCACGAAAGAAGCCATGGAAAGATTTAAAGAGAGGAAAATGTTTACTTTAGGAGTTTTTTTTCTTACAGCTACAAATCCAATTAGTGACTCTCTTTGTCTTCCAGCCTCTCTGCTTTATTCCGTACGGGAGCACATGTGTGTCCAGGCTCTCCCTGTAATCCTGCCCTGCAAAAGGTGCCCATAGGCAGAAAGAAAGCGAATCAGGGCAGTGTGATCACCTCTCCAGCAGCACTTCCCCGGCGACACTCCACAGCCATTTGAAACCGGATCGGGCGGCCCAGCGCCACGGAGGGTTCAAAATGCTGCTGTCAGCACCGCTGGGGAAAAAGTGCTCCGAGAGCACGGGGTGACTGTGCTGAGCAATAATTCTGTGGGCAGCTTCCCACTCCGGCAAGGAGCCCGATTCAGGAGGCCGTAGGAAAATTTAAACCACAACCAATTTAAAGCCTCTGCTTTTTTTTCCGGTGACCTTATAATTTTTCAGGGACAGCTGCTAAAATCTATTGCTTCTTTCCGTAGGACCTCATGGATCACAGCAACATCTTTAAATAAATCTCACTTCCAAGAGAGCTCAGAGGGTGGAAACAGAGCACAGGAGTCTGTTAAATGCTCTCACTGCACAAGAGCTTTTTTGGGGAGACAACTGGAAAGACCTCCTGGGCTTTTGCAAGGCCACAGCCACAAAACAATGCTGCACTTCTGAGGTTGCTGCAAGACTTTGTAGGACAATTAAGCTAAGCAAAAAGCAGTGAAAAACATCAGAGCAAAAAAATAAAAGGGAGATTCAGAGATATGAGAGTCCTGCATTTGCAGAAGTAGAGCTGGGCACGGAGGTGAAATGATTGTGATACACTTCTCGTGGAGTCACTTGCAAAGGACACACAGTAAGAGAGGACACCCTTTTACAAGAGTATGTAGTAATAGAACAAGGGGGAATGGCTACAAACTGACCAAGAGTAGGCTTAGATTGGATATTGGGTAGAAAGTGCTTACTGTGATGGTGGGGTAGCCCTGGCACAGGGTGCCCAGAGAAGTTAATGCCCCATCCCTGGAAGTGTCCAAGGCCAGGGTGGATGGGGCTTGAAGCAACCTGGGATAGTGGAAGGTGTCCCTGCCCATGGCAAGGGAGTGGCATGAGATGAGTTTCAGGGTCCCTTCCAATCCAAACCATTCTCTGATTCTTTGACATTTGTGGAAGCATTAATCAAGTTTTAGAATATTGTCTCTGTTTAGAAACATTCCAGCCCATTTTTTAAAATAAAAACTCACAGCTCTGACAAGGACCTCAAGGCCCACATTGTGTGATGCTGAACTTTAGACTCAACTCCCTCTTTATGCTGCAGCCTTCATTTGGATGCAAGGGCTGCCCCTGTGCTCTCAATGACCTTGGCAAAATTCTTAAAACAAAACAAAAACAAAACAGAAAAAAACACACTAAAAAACCTTCAGGACCTCAGGCTCTAAAGCTATTTTAGAATTAGCTTTGAATAATTGTCCCACAATAGGAGTTTTCTTGATTAATTGCTTAAGATAAGGCCTCCTTTTCCTTGCTGGCCTCCAGTGACTCCCTCCACTTCCCATAATCACTTTTGTCTCAGTCTCCTGTTCACTGGGAACAGCTAAGAGAAAAATCAGAGATACACCAACTCCATTACCTGAGGATTAGCCAGGAGATAACCCTATGTATTCCATTACTGACCATTATTTGAGTAATTATTCAATCAAGTTTAGACCATGTGAAAGATGCACTAATTGTTTTGCAGAGCTTGCCCAAGCTGTTTATCTAAGGGATGCAACTTGTGTCCTTTAACAAAACAAAAATGATGTGCTGATTGCAAAGGAAAATGAGAAGTGGCTTTGTATTGAACTTTGTATCCTAATTAGGCTTAACCAGGAGTTAAGGATCTATTTTGATCAAGTTTCTGCATGAGCTGGATTGGGTACACACTTGATCACAGAAATTCTGTAGGATATTGCTTTTCCATCTGAATTATTTAAAAAATGGTACAGGTCATTATTTTTCTAGCAGTTTATGAGATAAGCATCTTGAATACAGGGAAAGCAGGGATAGTGGAGAAATAAACAAGCCAGTAACCAGCAGGCTCAATTTAAACAAGAAACTTGTGCACACATCAGTACTAGAGTCAGAAGGCTTGATACTCTGATTTAAACTGAATTAATGCCTTTTAGCTAAGTAATATTTTTCTTGGACACACTGGAGGAATGAAAAAAACCCAATGAAAACAAATTTAGTGCAGGAATTGGCTTCAGTAGGCAGTTTTACGTAACATTAACTTTCCACTCAGACATAAAAAAATATAAAACCCCTTCATTTCAGAGTTGTCAGATTCCCATGTAACCTTCCCATTTCATGGACCTCAGGCTGGTTCACTACCAGGTGACTCCCTGCCGAGAGGGAACTGCAATTCCCAACTTTGATGATCCACAAAGACCCCAAAGAAGGCACAGACTGAAGACAACTTCTTCATCTCAAGATACAAAACTTCCCTTACTCGCAAAACGTTGCAAAAGCATTTGCAGCTGACGCAGTTCATCTGTAACTACTTATTTGCTCTGCTGCTTGTTGCCACTCTTTCTAACCCCCCGTTCTGTAAACTCAGGCCTTTACCACCTCTGTCTTTGTGAGTTTTGGAGGGTGGAGGAGAGATTTATCTTAAGGAGTGAGCACAAACTGTTGGGATGCAGGCAGAACGAAGCGTGCTCAGCCGTGGCGATGGAGCTCCTTCCAAGCCAGGATTAAAGCCAGTGGTGGGGAAGCTGGAGTTTTAATGGATAAATTGTTGCAGAATACTCTCAGCCAAACATCTCTGCTGATGAAGGGGACTGGGAATTGGCTGGGATGGGGATTATCGTCCTGCTGTGCCATGTGGTTTTTGAGAACACCCCCCTATTAATTTAGTTAGGTGCCAAACAGTGAGCAGCAGTTTGACCCAAATCCTATTAGCAACAACAATGTTGTTCCCTCCTCTCCCCAAAATGGAATATGCTATGAATGCCTTACAGGGAAATAAATTGAAATTAGAGAGGTTCTCCCCATTAATTTCTCCCACTTCCCAATTCAGGCTGTAAGTTCATGGGACGGGGACCTGAATGAGGTTTGTAAAGCAGGGACTTCACCTATGCTGCTGCCTGGATAAACTGGGAAGAGAAAAACACTGAAGTTTTTCTTTCATATTTCTTTGTTTTTTTCTTTTTGTTCTGTTTTTCTGTTTTCTTTCATCCTTCTATTTTTCTCTTTTCCACTTCTTCATTGCAGATGTCTCTGCCCATGGTAGGGGGCTGGAACTAAACAATCCTCAAGATCCCTTCCAGCCCAAACCATTCCAGGATTCTGTGATTTTACAATTTATTAACTGCCCCTTCAAAAACCCAGAAAATAATAGCTTTTCTGTATTACAGATTTCTTCTGCTTTTTCCTGTCCCTCATCTGAGCTTTCCTGCACTTTGTCTAGTATTTAGCAGGAAGATAAAAAAGAAGAGGGAAGAACACATTTGCTTTTCGCGTCACTGAGGATATTTTCATGAGGGAGACTGATGGCCAAAGGGCACACTGAAGCAAAAGGTAAAGGACAAAACACCCAGAAAACCCATGAAACATGGAACTGTAAGAAGCAGTAAGAAGAGGAAGAGGAGGTAAAGAGGAGTTACACTAAATAAACATTTTCAGGCCAAAATAAGGAAGAAGGGATAAGTAGGTATGTTGTGGACACATGGTCAAAGTGACTGTGAGACAAGCCAGGATGTAAATGGGCAGCAATTGTTTCCTGGTTTGTTTTTTTCCATCACATGATGCTAAATGCTTCAAGTTTTGGTCCTCAGGGTCTTGTTCTGGCGGAGTCTCTTCACTCCTGAGCTCTCCCATCTCCCACCTGTCACTGTAGTTACTGGGGCTTCATTTCTTGTGCACATCCATAAAAATAAAAAATGCCTGAGGATACTCCTAGATAAAAAGCTGCTCAGATGTGACGTAGCCCAGCAATTATTAAAAAGTAGAAGAAGACTTACTCAGATCTCTGACTTTGCAGTATGGCAGAGGATTCTTTTTCCAGCTGGGGTAGGAGATATATTTATTTCTCTTGAATGGCATCTCTGACTCAGCAGAAATCACTCCTCAGTTCACCTTCTAAATTTTTTGTTTCCCTCTCTCCAGGAGCTGGACTTTGATGATCATTATGGGTCCCTTCCAACTCAGAGTATTGTATGATACAATGATCATTTTTACGCCATATTATTCCGTAATAAAGTGGGAAATGGCAAACCCTTTCCTCTCCCCCTCCCCCAACTGTCACTGCTCCCAGAGGCAAGAAAGATAGCAGAACTTCAGATAATGCCTAGAAATCTCTCTCAAAAATGAAATACCACTGAAACACACAAAAAAGACCTGCCACCACTTCTTCTGCAGGGAGGTAAAGACACTTTAATAAGGAATTTCAAATCCAGAAACAGATCTGAATTTGTTTCACAGTCTAAGTAAGACTCTGGCACACATCAGATTCTTGTTGTATTTTGGAGCTTCTCCCCCTCCTCCACCATTTCTGGGCTAGAGAAACAAACCCTAAAGGTTGGTATGCTCTGTGTACACCCAGGAACTCATTAAGTTCAACCAAAATGACCTCCAGAACTGTGGGACGAAGTAACAACAAAAATGAAGCTTTAAGAATTTTAACACGGTAACAACTTGCTTCCTTTTCCCAAAAATTCTTTATGGGTCTCTAAGTTACATCTGCTACCACAGGAAAAATATCTTGTACTCTGGCTATTAAAGGTTTCCTACAGAAATTTAAGATTTACTAAGATTTCCTACTTAAATCTAAGATTTTACTTATCTGCACAGAAAGGTGTTTAAAAAACCTAGGTGCCTTACAGGGAGAAAGAAATCTAACCATAAAAAGCAAGAACAAGGACACTGCCTCAACCCTCTAAGTAAGAAGGGTGTGTTGTCAGGACTTGCACCTGTGCCTTCTGCAAATTAAAAAGGAAAAAAAATGTCAGTGATGGTCAAAAGCACAGGGAACTGGGAGGAGAAAAGACAAGTTACAATTTTAGTCAGGATACCTGAGTAACTGTAAAGATATTATTTCCATTTTCAATATGCTACAGCACCACGAGAGAATATTACCCTTGACATACACCAGACATGCTGAATGACAGAGTGGCCAAAAATATCATTTATCATAAGCAATATGATTAACAAGCTCTCTGACTGCTCAAGAATAGCAGGTATTTAGGGACACAAGATAGCCAATTCAGAATAAAAGTCTAAATTCATTCTTACTCAGGAGTAAGATTTTTGCCAAGCCACTGTTTGGGGAATTTTCTATTACCAAGACCAGATATTTCAGGACAACCACATATTTTTACAGGCTCTTCATCCACAGATGGGAAAGAATTTGTAGAGACAACCAAAATCATTGAATCACAGAATGGTTTGGGTCAGAAAGGACCTTTAAGATTATCTTGTTCTAAACCTCCTGCCATGTGCAGGGACACTTCCCACTAGACCAGGAGTCTCATCTACAGAAGAAAAAACAAGCAGGGCTCAGCAATGACAAATTATTGATGAGTGGTCATTGTCACACAAAATACTGATGGCAGGGATGAAAATTAAAAGTCTAGGATGAGTTTGGAAATCTAACACTGAACCTACCAGCTCACCTTTTGCTTTAGAGAAGGTATAATCTGGCTAATCAGATATTTTAAGTATGGGCAGAAGGAGTCCATGTCTCTCACTCCTTGGATTAGGGGAGACACCTTGTTCATCTGCATTATGATGCTGCATCTCTCCTTAGGAGAGGGAAGCTCCTCTTGCCACTGGAAAATGTTGGTTTCTCCTGGCAGGAGGAGTAGTTCAGTTCCTTGTAATGCACTCATGACTGATTTGAGAATGATCATCACTTTATGGCTGACGCCCATCCAAAAAATGTATAATTTTTAATTTCAGAATAAATCACAAAAGGACCAAGAGATTTTAACCTTCGGTTTTTGCACCACATCCTTTTCTTTGCCTCCATCCCTGCTCCGTGCGGATTAGGATGGGGAGAGGGATGAATTATCTCTGGAGAACTATAAAAGATAGAATTGATTTTTGGTAAGAACTCCAAGGAAGTTCTTAATACCTCCTTATCTTTGTGAGTAATACAGCAATGTTCCTCTGCTGAGTGAGCAACTATCTTCGGAGCTATCCCTGCCAATGTTATCTCTACAGAAAAGCAGCTTTGAAGGACAGAAAATAATATATGTTCCCCATTGGTTGCAAAAGAGTTGTGTCAAAACTTGTAATACAGAGTTTAGATTCTACACCAGGTATTTCCATAACTTAGGGGAATTCAACAAGTTCGCTGCTGTGACGCCAGCATGAGGCAGAGAAAAGATGTGCCCATCTCGAATTGTGAAATTTAATAACTGGGAAGCACTTCAGAGCACCTGCACAAACCTAATGATGTGACACTGCCCAAACTCACTGCCTTGCATGTTAATATTTTTGTTACAGTACAAATTTGTGAAGCTTCTTTACATAAATTTTAAAAATCCATTGTATTTAAGTATTTCTCGAAGAAAGGCAGCAAATTCTAGGTTTATAAGGGGAAGCGATTTCTTCTTAGAATAGTTAGGAGGGATGGAAAAAACAGACATAGTTTTGGATGCACAAGCTATTTGCCAGGACAGAGGCTCATGTACTACTGCTTTTTTCCTGACCACAATAATTTGGCTAAGAAGAGATCCTACCTTCTCTTACAAACTGTCTGATCCTGGCTGCAACATTAAAAAGACAAATATTGGACTGTTCCACCCCTGATAATTTTGGGCAGTCCCTTACAACTCCTGAGCTTTTAGGTCAAATGGTTGATTTTCTGAGAAAGTGAAGCCTTTGATTCTAAAGTTCCTATTTCTAAGAGAGACTCATTTAAATGTGCATGGATGTCTGCACACCACCTCCCTGTCAGTCCAGGGTTACACTCATGTATAATAACTTCCTCTTTATTTTCAGCCCATGACAAGAAGCAAGAACACATGCAGAAAGTGTCTTGCAGCTCCTCTAAAAACAATCCTCTGCTGCAGCTGAACAGCCCCTCCCAAGAGAAAGAAGTTGTTTTTGGTCATCTACTGAAGCCAGTAATTCTGTTCTTCGGACTCCCAGGATTTCTGCTATCTGATGGAATATTTAAGCGGAGACTTCATTCCCCCGGTGGAGCGCCGACGGCTCAGCCACTCCACTCCGGTGTTCAATGAGCTCTTGTGTTCTATTACAGAATAAATGCGATTTTCTGCCCAGCTGGAAAATGATACTTCTTCCTAGTGCAGAGATTTGTACCCCACTCTAACCCGTCTAAATAGGTCACAGTCACATTTTCACAATACCACCAATATATCCCTTGAGAAAATGCAAAAGCTTTGTGCACCCAGGGCAAAGACTATCTAATGTTGAGCACTGCAGACTCTCTCCTTAGCAAAGAAAAATAAATCAAACTAAGGAACATGTTACATCTCTCTATAAACCCTCTCCTCGACTCAGTGGGTTGGAGGAGCCCTCCTACATCTGTCTCATCAGCTTTCCTATTTCAAGCAGATTTGAAGGCCCTGCTCTGCCAGTGACCAGCTTGGCACTGCTTGACAAGACACAGCTCCATGCTTGACTCCCACCCTCTATCAAATGGGGATTATTGATATTTTTCTCCAAGTGCCTTGAGCTCTCTGAGTGTACCAAGAAGGCTTATTTATTCATTTGCCTGCTCCAAATAAAACAAGCTCTGTCAATCCTACCAGCACTACTCTACATGGTGCAAGTCTCCCAAAAATATGGAGTCTGAGGTCTAGTGAGACAACTTGAGAAAGGAAAAAGTCTAATTTGCTGCTTAATTTCTTCTTCAGCTGCCTCCCGTGCATGCTTTTCTCAGGCTTTTCACCGGTCAAATGATGGTTGGATGTGACGATCTTAAAGGTCTTTTCCAACCTCAAGAACTATATGATTCTTTAAAGTAATTAAGCACTAGATAATGTAAATCAAAATCATATGTTGTTTTCAGCCACTGTGGTATAACTCTGGAGTAAGCTCAAAAAAAGCCAGGAGAATTAAAGCCTGCATGTGGACAGACTGAAACTTCCAGTGTCAAAATACATTCGAGGTAAAATGAATCAAAATGTGGAGAAAGGAGATGCTCAGAATTGATTTTTCCAACAAGGCATTTACAGGCACTCCAAACACGATCTCCACTTCAAACATAAAATAGTCATTGTGCTGATTTGTTACTGTACGACTTGCTAACGTATTTGATTCCACATTATCTGAAACTCTGAGTTATCCGAGGTCTCATCTTCTTAATGGGAAGGGAATGTACAAAAGCGGAGCACTCACTTGAACACACAATATATTATCTATACAAATTGGGACTCATTCAACAGACAAACTTAGAAACCAAATTATGGTTGACTATCAATTTGATACTCTGCAGCAGAAAGCGCTTCTCAAAGCCTGATGGTTTATAAAGCCTTTTTAGCAACACATCTTGGCATTATAAAACATCACATCTTGACCATGTGCTAGAACTCGCTAGAAAGCTCCCAAGAGAACATTTTTGCTAGTTGATTGTTACAGCTGAGACCATCCCAAATATTAAACAAACGTGGTGCTGTGGGCTAAAATATGAATACTCCAAAGGTGCTTCTTGGCAGAATACCCTACCACTGTGTCAAAAGAAGATTTCTGTTGAAGCAACAAGCTGGGTATCCCAAAGGAAATTTTGGAAGCAAAAAGCACAGGAACGCTGCCTGAGACACTGATCCAGGAGACAGTGAATTTCAGCTTTTATCTTTGCTCCACCATAGCTACCTCTAAACTAAGTCACCTGCAAAATAAATTCAGAGCCTTGCCTCAGTTTCCCCACTTTCAGAGTCTGGAGAAGCTACTTGAGAATGGTGAATTCGAAGTCAAACAGAAACAAAATTTGCCAAATACACAGGCAGAAATGCAAATTGCTTTTCCATTCAAAGTCAGATGCTAGAGATGTCACTTTTTATTGAGATGTTCCTATGCGGTAATAAATAATATTTCCTAAAGCACATGGAACTTTTCCTTCAGCACAGATATTTTTGAACTCATATTTTCAGCAGCACTTCATAGGATACTTAAAGTGACCTTGAAGATCATCCAGTCCCAATCCTCCTGCTATGATCAGGGACACCTTCCACTAGACCAGACTGCTCAAAGCCCCATCCAGCCTGGCCTTCAACACTTCTAGGGATGATGAGTCCACAACCTCTCTGGGCAACCTGTGCCAGGGCCTGACCACCCTCACAGTAAAGAATTTCTTCCTCATATCCATTCTAAATCTAACCTCCTTCAGCTTAAGGTCATTCCCCCATGTCCTATCATCCCATGCCCCTGTGAAAAGTCCCCCTACAGCCTTCTCGTAAGCTCCCTTTTACGTACCTTTTATGGTATTTTAGAAAAAAGCCCAACAAACTTCAGTAAATTAAGAGTAAGTATCCCAAGAACCTTCAGCAGAAATCTTATTTTTTATTTCTTACTCACTCTGGAAAAAACCCCTTAATTTGCCAACTCCTTTAATTAAAGAATATTAAAAGCTCTAACTTGCAATCAGAATTCTGTAACAAAAACAGTAACCCCCACGTCTCATTCTGCAGCTTTTCATCAGACTATGAAGCTAGACTTTAGCACTATAGCACCAGACACACTATGAACAACACAGCACAATAAGGCTCACCAAATAAAAATTCAAGTCCACAGTGCAGTGACAGATACTTGGATGCTACTGGGCAGTTCATGTTATAAACAGAGGCATTTCTCTTGAAAGTTCAATAAGGTTGAAAGCCAAAACAGTGATACGGCATCAGGGATTTATCATCTAATAATAAAAGAGTGTTTGTTCCTCCGGATCTGCTTCAAACAAGTGGAGTCTCATGCTGAAAGAGCAGGTTCAGTAGGCGTGCAGCTCTTCAATTGCACTCCTTATTGTATGCTTTATATTAAAGAAAGCAATTTAACTTTCGAGGACAAGAAAATTATCTTGAAACTGAAGTCCTGCCTAAGCTCAAGGCCAAGCTAGTAAAGAACATATAAAATTATTAAAAGGTCTTCAGTTATTAAGATAGCTGGAACACTCACAACAGCTGTAATTCAGGGTGCCTACACATTTTAATTATATCCCCCAGTGTCAGCAGGTTATAGCTTTCCCTCTCTATCATGCTAAAATTTATCAGGCCTGGCCTGTCATAGCCCTTAGGAGAAAAAAAAGTTTAGGCCACATTGCTCATTCCTGCTCAAATCAGAGGAAAGCAGAACAAAAGTGGAAGTAACTGCAGTTTTGCGGCACCACTGGTGATGAAGCAGAGGTGGAAACACTTGAACACTCCCTCTTAATGGTGCCTTGGAGATTTTTGGTAAAAACTAGCTATGGTATTACTGAATCCACTCATGTTATTCAATAAAGTATATAAATAATGTAAGCGAGAATTTACAAGACTGTCAAAGCGATGTAATACAGAGAGGCACCTTCATCCAAGGATCCTACAATGGTTTGGGTTGGAAGGGACCTTAAAGCCCATCTCATTCCAACCCCTGTCACGGGCAGGGACACCTTCCACTAGACCAGGCTGCTCAGAGCCCCATCCAGCCTGGCCTTGGCTGAAGCTGTGCTGCACAGGTAATAAGGTAAATAAGTAAATTAATTGCCCCCACTTCCACAAACAAACAAGTCCTACTTCAAGATAACAAGGCTTTTGGATCTTTGCCTCAGTCCTTATCAAGCACAAGCGAACACAACTGCACTCTGCAGCAACGATCTAGGGCAGCATTTTCTGGACCTCAAAACTCTACTCATGGACTTTGCTACAGCAGTAAACCCCTTCCCCACCCACGCAAGCTTTGATGCAAGGCACAACTCTGGCCATGTACAGAACAGACAATCTGCTGGTGTGCAGCTAAAATTAATTCTCTTTGTATATATTTCTTTAAAATATTCAACAAATTTAAAGCAAAACCATCCCAAGACAGTAACAGGGATGTCTACTAACTCTTAAAATCCTGGAAGAGCTTTGACACTGGATGGACCCAACTGCTGATTTGCTGCTTCTGTTTGTCCTGCCAGAACAGAAAAACCAATCATGGTTCCTTCACATAACATACACTGATTAAATTTTTACTTTCCTCTAAAATGCTCCTCTGGACTGTAAAGTATATTGCAAATGTACATGTGAAGTATAATATCACAAGTGATAAAAATTCAAGGAGACAAAAATCTCGTATATACACAAGTACCCACAAAACTGCACCAAGGACTAAAGTAGATGCTAGGATGTAAATATCAAGCAAAACTAATATACTGTAGTTTTGTAGATCAAGATTTGCCAAATCGCGCTCCAGCAAAACACTGCTCTGAGTGCAGAACCTCATGCACCATAATTTCCTGTTTGCAGAGTTAGGATAAATCAAGTATTAATGATATGGTGCACTTGAAAAAATAAATTGTGATGGTAACACCGTCATGCAACGGCATGGGAGGATTCTACGTCCAACCTCACCTGAATATTTTTGAGCTTAACAAGTGCAACCTCATATGTGTCAATGTTGAAGGATGTAACACAGTAGTAGCACTGAATTTATGATTGCTTTTATTAAAGAGGCATCTTGGAAACCCCAGCTAACAACAGAACTGTTGTGGTAGATGCTGTCCAGACTTAACCTGAAAAGCTCTCAGTCAGAACAGTTTACAAATCAAATATGGAAGACATACCTAAGCTGAAGGACAGGAAATATTACTGTAATAATACTGATTTATGGAGGAACTGACCTACCTAAGGTCACAAAGCAAGTGTGACCCTCATCTCCCGAATCCCAGTCCATTAACTGCAAACTGTTCTTTGTCTTCCTCCTGAGGTGAGGAGTTGGCACAGCAAGGAAAGCACAGCTCCAACATTCTGTGTAGCATCTCAAAGGACTTTTAAAATGTCCTTATCCTTCTTGGTGGACTAAAAAGGCTTATTCTCACACAATACTTAAGAACACAACTTACTGTCCCTTCTATACCATCTGTGTTCAGAAAATTTAGCACACACCATTGTCCTACCACCCAACAGCAAGTTCTCTCTACATAATATTCTATTTATTTGCAAGATATACTGGTGTACTAAGCACATTTTTAAGGCATTACATCACACTAAGCTGTTGAAAACATCCATTTCACAGGTGAACAAACTGAGATTAAATGATACAAGAAGCCTGTTTGCTGGATCAGCTGAAGGCTTGACACAAATTCAAGGAGCTCTTGAAGTAAGATTCTATTCACAATAATAAACTTGCAAGATGTGCAGAGAAACCTGTTTAAAATTCATTTAACAGCTTCCACACAACAGGAAACAGTCACTGCAAAGCTAAGTGTTCCAAGACCTTCAACTTACACTGGCTGAAGCTAATGAAGAACAGCAAAACAGGTCACTTCTAGGCTAGTGCAGAAGCAGCTGCCCCTTCAGTGGCTCTAAGCTCTCCTGGATGCTGAAGAGAGTATTTTAATGTTTTAAATACAACATTTTTGTTTAAAATACACAATTCCAAGATACTCTAGGTCAGTCCTAAGGAATTTAAGTAGAGGTTTAGTTATGGTTTCACTGGGAAGTTCTATGTATTTAAGCTGCTAGTGTAAATCATCATTTTGGACGGTTAAACCATAAGCATCACAATGCCCTTTCAGCAGACACAGTCAGAAAACATCCAGAGCCTGGAAGCTGACAGGTGTCCTTGTTTGCTTATTTTTGTCTCAATCTCCCTGAAAGAAAGCAAAAAGCTTCCATCCTGGGTTAGCACAGGACCAATTAAGAACCTGTTTTAACTGAGTGGAAGCCAAGCTTTCCCCCAGAGCTCTGTGGGTGTTGTATTCACTGACCAGAGGAATTTCTCCCTTGTGTGACTCTTCAGGAAAGTTTCCTTGTGTGTACACAGGAGCTGCAGAGGCTCAGATGTCAAACCTTAATTGTTAGGCCACGTTTTTCTTTAAGATGATTTTTAGGTACCTTTAAACTTTTAATTTAAAGCACTAAAACCAAATAAGAGGTCAACTCTTCAAACATGGCCCATGTTAAACAAGAGCATTTATAGGGTTACAACTAAGGAAACAAGTGCATTTATAGGGCTGCAAGAGAAAAGCAACTTGAGCTTCTGCTACATGTGACAGGGGTGGGAGGGGAGGGAATATAAAGAAAGTTTCAGGCAGTTTTTGCCTGACCTGCATATTTTGACTTCTGATTTTTCTGCCTATCAAACAGTAACACACACAGACTCAACAAATAATGCTCATCAGGGATTGAAATCTCTGCAGGAGAAAAGTCTTCAAAGGACAGGCTTGTTATCCTGTGTCAGAGCAGCTCGACTAGGAGATGCTGAAAAAAAAGAGAAGGACAGACCACCAGGGTTAGGAACCCACAGCAAGTAATGCCTCAACCTCCACTTCAGCTGCAGCTGGTCTGCAAGCCCTGCACCTCCCTAAACCAGGAAAGCACCAGGATATCCTTCCCATTACCTGGAATAAACCCCATTTCATCCAGGGCTATTACAGAACAAAACAAGATAAAAAAAATACAGAAGCAAAAGCACTGTTCCTGTAAAATCCACGAGAAGGGGTTTTGCTTTTCCCTCCTGTGCCTGCAGCCTGGCGCCAGGGAACAAAACCCAGGTCCCAAGGATGGATGCTGTCAGAGACGATCCCATTGACGACACACAGCCATGAATGCCTTCTCCTCTTACTGTAAGGAATGAGGGGCGGGTGGGTGGTGTCATTGTTCTCCCCCAGTTCCATCCTTGAGCCTGTCATCGGGTACAGAAGCAGCCTTTATGCTGCAGTTGTACTGTCCCGTTTCCTGGCTTCTGTCAAGCTTAACAAAACCCAAGTACTAAACACATTTTATGCCTTGGAGTATCAAATGTTCATTGCTGTCAGTCGAAATGGAGCTCTGTTAATTTTCATTATTGCTTCATATGAAAATGTTAGTTCTATTCATATTCCATATTCAAGATGTTTAACCTGGGTTCACTGTATGAAAAGTCAATCATGTGTGCATAAATTCAATATATTTTCCCCATTTACTGCAGTACAATGAATACCTTACAGAGAGTGATGTTTGTGTCCTGATTCAAAAATATTATCTCTTTCTTTTGCCCAATTTATTTTGTATTTATTTGAGGTGAGGCAGGTATACTTGGGTTAAATAAGCTTTATCATAGCTCAGGGTTTATTATGTTTAGCACAAGAAAGAAATGCGGCGTAAGGGAAGGAAATAAAAAATCCATCTTCGAAATCATGCCAGCAAGTGGGAAGAAACACTTTTGCTGATAAACAGGAAATCTTTTATTTCTAAAGTTAACATTCTGAAGTAAAAAAACAAACACTTCAGCTAAATTTGTGGGTTTTAAAACAAACTGTGGCAAACATTAAGGGAACTAAATAGAAACCATCTTTCAAGATGGTAAAACTAGGACAACTGCAAACAGGAGGTATTAAACAAGCCACGACAACCAACACACACAACAGCCAATTTTAACACCAATTAAACATATCTGTGATCAAAACCTGGAAAAGACAAACTTAGAGAAATGCCAATCAAATTATTATGTAATTATATAAAACCTTTACTATTACTTGTATTTCAGGAAGTCACACACGCTCCAATCAGTGTCCAGTGTGCTCAATGTACCCTACAACCTCCAAAAAAGATAAACGAAGAGAATCCTTGCTCCAGAAAACACAGGGCACAGTCCATGACTACAGAAAGTGAGGGTAGAAGGGTGAAAGAATAATTAATTGATGCAGCTTGGCTTGGAAAACCAGCCAATATTGGTGACATTCTGGCAGGGTTCTACTCTACCTCTGCAAAAGCACCAGTTTTGTGCTGTTCATGGGAATTCTTACATACTTCTCTAAATTAAAATTAAAAAGTAAAAGCAGAAAACATCAGTCCTTGACTTTCTCCCTCTTCCCCTTTCCTTTCTGCAAGTTTTCTCAATAATTTAAATGAGAAATCTAAAGAGAATTTTGCATGTCTGTGCCCTGTGCTGAAAGTGAAAGCTGGATTTCAGACACTTTAACAGCAGGACTGTAAAGTTTCCTTCCAAAACGAAAAAGCAACTCTGAAGTNAAAAAAAAAAAAAAAAAAAAATCAACTACACACAGAGTTTCCTTTCATCAGTCTCTCTATTCTCTCAAGTTTTTCACCTATTGGGAAAACAGACTGAGCCCAGTTAGCAGAGTAACACGCAACATGCGGTGACAGCAAGGACTGCCCGTATCAGGCACGGGTTTCTTATGGGCAAACGTTTTTTCCAACAGGTGAAGCTAAGATTTTTAGAGTTAGTGAAATATAACATGTGCTAGGGGATAATAAGCACTGGTGACCGATGTCCATCAGGCTGCTACCCACCAGTGCACCCACTCTGGGCATGCTGCTGTACAGCAGTGAGACTGGGCAGACTGGGACACTGGGGAGATCAGTTAATGCGTGAAAAGTGCTTTGAAGCTGAAAAGCAAGAAGTGCTAAGTATTATATCTTATTTCAGCAGCTGATCAAGCTTATGATAAATGCAATATATCTTTAAAAAGAAAGGCACACAGGTAAGGAAAATGTAGAAATTCGGCTGCAATATTTCTACCTGCAAAATACTCCACATGACGACACAAATGTTGTAACCAATTCCTATTGTACAGAAGGAATGCAAGCACCCAAACAAGAACAAAACTTTTCTTCAAAATACTGGGGTTGCAACAGCAGCCGTGTGTTTCACTTCAGCATGAAGCATTAAAAGGAACTTAATATTCCTGCAAAGAGGTGATCTGGAGGAAGCCCTGCTCTAATTCCTCTCCCCTCTTTAGATTCATAAACCAACGCCAAAATGCCGACAACTAAATCGATGCCAATATTGGGCTATCAAATTATTTACCTTTGGTGGGGGGAGATAAAGAGTTTTAACGGAGTGAAAGCAAGGAAGAAAAAACTCGACATCAAAGCAGAAACTAATTATGTGTTTTACTAATTACATTTTAGAAAGATACACAGGGCATTACCAACGAACCCTGCAAAACTGAAAACACAACTGTGTCTCAGGCTGCCTTGGCTTGGAAAAGAGCTCCTGAGAATTACCAAGGGATTCCTGCTTCCCGCAAACACAGCGCCACTAATATTCTCCAGATTTGCTGGCCCTGCTACGAACCATCTCAAGAAAATGTTTACATTAAAGTCGGGTTCAGCGAGGAGGTCAGCTAACTTTAAGGCTTTAAGAAATCAGCAGCCGTCTTGTCTCCTGAGCAGTGCAGGGGGATGGGGAAACTTTTTTTTGAAAAGAAAATCATTAACTTGCTACATGGAGAAAACCTCAGTTTTTCACTCTCTTTCATTTGCTGTCAGTGATGCGAAAGTTTTGGGTTTTTGTTTGGTTTTTTTTCCCTCCATCTTTAGGTGTCTATCAATAAACTGTCAGACACGCGGTGTGATTTTTGGGGCTGTCCTGTGCAGTGCCAGGAGTTGAACTCTGTGTTTCTTGTGGGTCCCTTCCAACTCAGGACTATGATTTCCAAAGTTTCTGTGTGCTCTGAAGCTGCTTTTAGCCCAAGCCACACCTCACAGTTTTAACCTATAATGAGAATAACCGGCACTATCTCACGCAATTAGCTGCAATTTTTATGAGGTTTCTGACCTGCAAACTGCATATGTACATCAAATAAACAAGATAAGGAATTTATATTGTACGTATTCAGCTTTTATTCTTTAAAAATTGCTTTGATGAGCACTGATTGGCTGTCAGATGATTTTCCATTTCATTCTGTACCACACAAGAATCAATACAATCTGGTTTTATTTGAGCCAGGCTCCTAAGCTTACGTCTTATTTGCATCGTGCTACTGATAAATGATAGCAATAAAAGTGTGGCATTCCACAGGAAGAAGGTGAGATTACACTTCATCTAATTGTTTAAAGTAGGAGAAACAGTATTCCCACTCGGAAATAAATGCTTTAAAGGCTTCCACTGGCATAATTGTATTGCAAAGGTCTAACAGCTCTACGCTGAGTGAGAACGCCTGCAAATACCACAATAAAAAGTCAGTTTTTCCTGTTCTTTACTTTTTTATAGCTATGTATACATGTAAACACATCAGAAAAACACAGCCTTGGTTAGAGGTTCTTATAAATAATCAAAACCCCTCGATGGTGGTTCTGCGTAAGAGACTTTGTGTGCGCTGTTAAATGAAATCAGCTGCACTTTGGCGAAGAGCACGAAGGCAACTGGTGATATTTGCTTCTCCCACAAAATGTGTTTAGCAGATCAGGGTTACACACAGACTACAAAAATCCCAAAACTAGTTCCTAACAGCACACAAACAGAGGGAAGGTAAATACCTGTGCTGTGTTCTGGTTCTGTCTCATTAACTTTAATTTATCTCTGTACTAAGTTCAACTACTTTACCAAGTTAAAAAGCATGAACATGCATGTGAGAGCTACATAGGGAAAAAGAGAGGTAGAAACAGACAAATAAGACCCCAATTAGAAATAACTGGTGTACAGAAATTATTTAAGTTAAAAGTCTGATTTAGCACAGGGAATAGATGCAGAAAACTTTCAGAAGGGAATCGCTACTGTCCATTTTTAACTTGGGCAGCCAGCTTTTCTGCAGGGTCTGACTCCTTTGAGCAACTCCTTTTCCTGCTCAGTGAATCCCAAAATGATTTCCAAAGCCTTCACTCATTTTGACACAAAGGATACAGGAGACTGTTTAGACTCCTAATAAGCGCGGAGCCGTTAAAGCTGCACAGTCCTGTTAAACACGGGATGGCGGCAGCCAAGAAAACAATTCCTTGGAGAGGAAAACAGCCAGCATGTGCCCTCATGTAAAAATCACATTCCAGAGGAAAAGAACTTCTTTGGGCTGGCGTGTGATGTAACTGTAAGATGCTTATTGTGCACGGAGAGGCTCCATTTCCCTAGAAAAGGACATTTAGCTCACCCAACCTGGCCATTGTCACCTGCTGAGGAGCTCAGTGCTTGGCAAGTGCTGGTACTGCTGTCATCTAGCAATTGGTAATAAATATTAGGGATACATTAACATGGATTCTTCTGAAAGTCAGGCAGGAAGTTTTTTAAATCCTACAAGAAATGTCCAGCTTTTCTTTTTTTTTTTTCTACCAGGAAAAGTTGGACACCCCTTACGAGCTCCTCAGAGGTAAATATAAAAAATTTAAAATTACATGCATGTTAAGTCCAGTAATCTCAAACTATACCATAACAAGGGAAAGAGCACAACTCAGTAATTAACACATCACCACATATTTCTTCCAATTCAGCAAATTTACAGCTGAAAACAATTCCGCAGAACCCAATTTAATTACACTAAAAATTATGCAACTTATTTTATTAAAAGGGGATTGATTGCTCTACAAAGAATTTAGATCCAACAATGACCTTCTGTGCTACTGTAAAAGGTGTTCAGAACCCAATGAACATACAATAAGGCTCTAAACCAGAAACTAATTAGCTCACACACAAAGTATTAAATCTGTTTCACAAATTATGTAAATCATATAAAAAATGAGGTATAATACCAATGGCAAACTTTATAGTGCCAAAATGGAATAAGCTGTATGTATACCTGCCTTCAAATTAACTAAAGCAATTATACTGTAAAATCATTAGCCCAAGACATAGTTTAAAGTCAAGCTTTAATAACTTAATGCTACATGTATTTTCTAACCACAGAAAAAGCATTACATACATTTACACTTCCCACTAAATTTAGAGGTTATGGTGCATTAAACCAAGCAGGAAAAATAAAGTATTTAAAAAAGACAAGGAAAAAAAAAAAAGAATGCCAATAATGTTTACTGCAGAAAATATGCACAAAATCAAACCATCATTTCCTCTGGAGCTCTGTTTCCCCATTAAAAATATATATATGATTATGCTTTTTGTAACACTAGTACATTTATTCTAACTGTTCCCACAAAAAAACCCCAAAAAACCCAAAGCAAAAAACAAAAAAACAACTCTTCTGAATGATGAGAAAATAAAGCACCATTTTACATGATTCTGGCAATACTTTCAAATGCCAATGATCTGGTCTCACAGTTCTGCATTTCCCATGGCCAAAAAATTCTCTTACTACTTCACTTCAGAGTAGGTGGAACAGCCGCTCATGGTCCAAGCGTCTCTCTCTGTGAGGAGCGGTGCTGCCTCCACAACCCAAGGGATGGGCTGAAATGTTTAATTTTTTTGCAGCTGGGGTGTGCTCAGAGACCCTCGTGTGGAATCCTAACGGGATTTCCAACCTGCTTTTCATCCTTTTTAATATAACTGCCCTAGGGCTTGATGCATCTATGTAGGAGTGAAGGAACTGCAAATACGGCATAAACAAACAAGTTTTCTTACTCTGCTCAAAAGTTACATTTGTTGTTGCCATTTTCACAGCACTGGGGTGTATAAGAGAAAAGTCTTTGTGCCATCGTGCAGGAGGACAAAGTTTAGGCAGAGGGCTGTGAATCATCTCCCTGTTACTTTTCATAGAGGTGGCTCTACTGTTTCTTCATGTAGCCCCCTCAGGTGTGACTTCAGATGCTTTGGGATTCCCTCAGCGTAAACCCAATATATTGCGTACATTATTTATGTCTGCAAATGTGCACATAAAAAACACCTGTGTAACAGTTCTCCTGGCTTCATGTGAGATGACTGCATTTTTTTTGGGTGAAACTAAAAGCTGGAGCACAACTGTGATGCTGTGTGTGCATTTAGAAACAGAAATTATACTTCAGCTTTAACAAATAAAGACTCAGACCATTTCAAATCTCTCCTAGCTGCTCACAGCCAAGTGTCACCGTCAAACTTTCAAAAGACAGAAATGCTTTTTGCATTGCTACAATTTATATTTTAAATTTTCATTTAAAGGAAAACAGCTTTTTTTTGTATATCAGCATTGTTTGACACATCATGAACTGCACAAGCTCAAATTTGGTGCTTCATACCCCTTCCAGCTAGTGTCCCGTCAGAATACACAGAGCCTAAACACTGCTCTAGGAATGGACATGACTTTGTTGTGCCAGAAAGGAGGAACTGCAGATCTTTCAAAAATTAAGAGAGAAAGGTAAGCAATTTTCCTGTTTCCAGAATAACGAGTAATTAAAACGTAACTTTCAGAATTTGTTACAGAACTTTTAAATACTACAAATCCAATGGGAGACTGATCAGCAGCGAGGTCAAGTGGCCAGAGGTGTACAACAACTATTTAAATGTGTCTGCATATCTGCAATCACTAATCCCATGTAATCAATACACGCAGACTCCACATTCACTAGGGGCTGCTATAATATTGTTTTAATATCACCTTCCTACAAACAGTACAAAAATGACGGGCGTATGCAGGGAAGAATTACTTGGGATGAAGGAGGGAATGGAAAGAATCACAGAGGGTAGAAACTGGGAAAATCTGGGCCATATCTGCGCTAACCTGTGGTGAAAACCAGTGACATCAAAGCAGCCAAGTGAGAAAGGAGGACTGCAAGGCAGGATCAAGGATTGAATCTTCTAATAAAATGCATCTGACTGGAAAAAGAATTTCCTTGCCTCAGAGTAGTATTCCCACAGTGATCATGCTATGATAGAAATTGTCCCCTAAATATCAGCTGCCTCTTGATGTTGCATGACCACCTCCCTTCCCTCTCCCAAACAGAATGCAACCACTGTGGTAATTACAGCGACTGATGACATGTAAACATTAAATACAGTTCAGGTTTTGTCTTTAAAATGTGTTTTTGAAAGCAAAGTCAATCAGTCTCCAGATCTGACTCCGGAATTTAGCTAGGGAGAATAAGTATTGAAAAGGAGACAGTCAAGGCAAGTCAATTTGTCTGCCTGGAACCTGAAATTTAGGGGAAAAAATATTTGCTGCTGTAAACTGCATTTCTAATTTGTCAAAATAATTCAAAATTAGATCTTCGTCATCAAAATAGATGCAACAAAGCCGGCTCCCTGACAGTATTTAATCTGTGCCTTTCTGACTTACTGCTCGAATCCCCACACATGCCAAACACACAGCACTTGTGAATCACTTAATCTGCTTCCTTTGAAACCCATCATCAAATGCTCATTTCTGCACAGTTAAGGCAGGGTCTTTGTAACTGTTTTCTTTTTTAAATGTAAATCCAGTGTCTTGGGAAGGTTGGGGTTTTTTGGTTAGGCTTGTTTTTGGTTTTTTTTTAAACACAAACCTATGAAGTCTTGTTCCATGCTTTTAAACAGCAATGCTAAGTATAACACGTTAAAGGGAAAAGACGTCATGGATCTGAAAATTCCTTAGACTGTCATATTTCCCCTTTTACACATCCGTAATATATTTTAAAATATTTTTAGAAGAATAAAATTATATTTCTGATACTTCTATCTGTTGTTTCAGCAGCACTAAACCCCTTTTTATCACCAGCTTTGAGATATTTATATTTTTAAGGGAAAACAGAGACAGAGAATGAATGAATGAATAGGTCACGAAATAGCCTAAAAACAAACAGCAAGAAAAACATCATTTCAACTGCATTACAGCTCCAATTACTACTTACACCCCACTTTCCTGGGTTAGACTGTATCTCGATCAATGATATCCCAGCTGGTTTTAGTTGAAAAAGTTTCCATTTCTATCTCTACTAATGGTGCCACTGATAAAGAGGGAGAAATCCATCGCGTCTGCCGCAGAACTGAAACTCCATCGAGGGATATATATTCATTAACACATGCAGGAACTGAAACCGCCAGGGAACATATATATTTATGAACCCCTGCCCATACACATCATATTTTAGAAGTATAGAAATCCAAACGGGGAAGTAGAGTGCAAGAAGCATACCGGTATTAAAAAATACGCCAGGGAAAGGAGAGCAGATCTTCCATCTCTAAACGCTGAATAAAAGATCAGTGGGAAGCAAAGTTGCATGAGAAACTCTCAGCTTTGCCCTATCACCCTGTACGACCATGTTTAATTCCCACTTTTAATTTTATTAAGAGCACACTGTCTGCAGCTACAGATACAGCAGTCAGACAAAAAGAAAATAAAATATGCAAGGTTAAGCACCCTCGGAAGTCGCTGCTGTAGCTCAGCTGAACCTTGCACTGCTCCTTCCCCTTGTTTTATTGCTCTTCCGATTTACACTGATGGGCAGGCTTAAAAATGCCCTCGGAAAGGTGGCAGGAAGATATTCTCACTCCCTGCTTCTGTACAACTTTGGCAGAGAATGAAGGCACAGCAAAATCATCGCAGCCTGTTTTAAACAACCAGTTCCCCCTTCTACACAAGCTGAGAGCACAACTGAGCCGATTTCTGCTATGCCCAGGGACCAAAAGCCCAGCCAGGGACCCACAGCCCAAGCCCGTGAGTCCCAGCATCCCATCCCCATCCATGAGCCCACAGGGAGCTCAGTACAATTCCCTGCCGGCTGCTACAACATTGTCACAGGAAAAGAAATCTTAAACTGTAACAAAAACTCATCTGAATTTTGCTCATTTTACTTCCCTCTGCTTGTATGGAGGGTTTTGTTCCCTTGTTTTGGGGAGGGGGCACAGGGGAAGGCTTGGAAACAGTACATAAACCACGAAAATATCCCAACACATGCACCAAGGCTGCAAACTTCTTGTTTTCTTACATATTGCTCATTCATGCTTAAAAGACAAAACAGAGGAGCGTGAAGCAAAGCTTCTACAAAAGGAGTAACTGTAAAGCCCAAGTCCTTTGACAGGGTCCTTTTCAAATTCCCATTCATCTTCCAAGGAAAGCCAGTCTGGCATCAAGGATTCAACAAGTTATATCGTAACAGAGTCCTTGTGTGTTCTTAAAATAAACATTTCATCTCTTTGCGTGGAAATGGCATCTCTTTCAATTTACATCTCTGGAAACAAAAGGCCCTGAAAAAGTATACAGAAAAAGCTGGAAAAACCCCATCCTAGTTTGCAAAACCGAAGTAAGATATACAAAGGAAATGAACCTGTGATACTATTGCTGTAACACAAACACTTGCTGGCCACCACCACCATTTAATTCACATTACGTGCTTTTTTTAAATCCTGGGTTCTTCAATTTAGCAATGATGAGCCACATTAAAAACAAAAACTTAAATAATTGAATTTTTGTAGATCGTGCTGTGTTTAAGGCCAAAACCATCTGCAAAACTAAGCAGGAAAAAGCCTTTTCTTTTACTAATGGATTAATATAAATGTCTGTTGGAAGAACAGGGTGGAGAGGAAAAGAAGGGAGAATCCGATGCATTTATATAATTTTCTCTAGGCATCCAGTTTAGATATTCAGCATTTTGAATCATCTTCCTTGAGGTGCCTGACTGTCCGTTCAATGGATTTATAGGGAACTTTGATTCCTGTTGGTAACTACTTGCCAAACAACTTCAGTATCTGTGTCAGCCTGTGTAAATATTCCCATACGTGTTTGAAGTGGGTCCTGAACCAAATCTCTCAATTTTGATTTAATTTTTTTTAATACTTAGACATAAAAGGCAGACCTTAAGTCTGCCACCATATTAAATTTTAAAAGTTAATGAGATTATAGCCAAGCAACCATACAAAGGCCTGAAAATACACTTTGTAGCAGAAATTACTTTGTTCTGGGATAGTTTTTGAATACAACTGCAACATGAACTCTCCTGTACTGGCAGCACATCCCCATCTATCCATCCCCAATGTTTTGTGTTCTGTGCATGGCTCTTCCACAGCCAAAACCAGATTTCCACAGTCTGGTGTACCAAAATCCATATTCATGCTACAACCAAAGCACACAATTTAATTTGCAGACATTTTATGGAGTCAAATTAAAAGAGCTACCAAAAACCCAAGGCCGATTTCCTGCCTTTTTTTGTCTCTGCATTTTTACTGCACTGTGTCAATAGTCAATTTTCCCACTGGATTTCCTCCTGTCTAATGAAGGGACTGACCTCCTACTGATCAGCTCTTTAGACATAATTTATTTAAATGGGCAACATGAAATTGGAATGGAGGCACAAGCTACGTCTGAATGCCCTCACACACTGAAATAAACACAGATGGGGAAAATTTTGGTGTGCTGAGCACTCCAAAACCATGCTCCCGTTACACTGGAGGGGAAGATCTGGAAGGCTGCACGAAAAGCCATCCTTTGCTGAGGTGGGAAATACGCACCACAAGCAGCCTGTAAATACACAGTTTAGAATTATTGAAAAACTGGCAAAAGCTGGGAAAAGCCACTGTTCAGAGCCAGAAAGAAGAAACCACCCCACGCCATCAAAATGCTCATGGAGAGGAGACTCTGAGGTTAATAATAAAGAAGTGGATTCCAAGTGTTCTCTTTCTGCCTTTCAAATAAAGTTTTTGCTGTCTTAAAAATACATTGCAAAACAGGGTTCCTCCACCACAGTGACAGAGCAACATTGCTTTGGAACAAGCCAGACAAGCACAGGGATGATGTAATAAAAAAAAATACTTCACTTGAGTTATCCCCAGCTCCCAGCTCCTGGGAATTGATTGATGCATCGTACTGCTACAGAAAAAAAAAAAACCCCAAACACACAGATATATACCTCTTACCATTCCAAGTACCATGAAAACCCAATTTTATGGTTGTATGTGTAGCCAAGGTATTTTTCCCATCTCCATTCCCAGGCAGGATGCAGCTCCAGCCTGGCTGATATGCAGAACAGCCACACACCAGAGCCATTGGAGGGAAATCTGTGGCAGCCCATTGCTAGAGCAACTGCCAATATCATAGAACATCAACAAAGCTGATTCATCTATTATAACTTGGATTTTGCTTGTTTGGGCTGAAGGCTCTGACCAGATGACTGTCAAAATGAAAAACAGGTTATTTTTTTTTCTTATTAAAACCCCTAAGAAAACACCAATTATTGAGCTCTTTAAGGCCAGGTGAGAGGAAAGGAATGAAGGCCATGCAGAGAACCCAGGCTAGGAAGAGAAGGCACAGGAGTCGACCCAGCAACATCACAGCAGCATTTCCAAATGGAAACTGGTTTCTCCCGTGAAAAACTTTCGCTGTATCAAAAAAACTTTTGTTTGGCAAAACTCACAATTTCCTGGAAAAAGCCAGTGTAATTTCCTTCTGCTTCCCCTCCTCTTGCCCCATATGTTTTTAAATGTTTTAGGTTGCTGCTGCAAGTGGTACCAACAAGCACAGCTTCAGAGAGAAGGCAGGAAAGCACCGAAGCAGATAAAGCTCTCAGTAACAACTCTGGAGGGAAAAATACCCTGAGATATATATTTTATTTCATTTTCTTCCTCTTCTGGGGTATGGAGAAAGGATAAAACAGCAAGGACCTTTTCTAGCTTTCAATAAACCTCACGTAATGGTGATAGTTTAGCATTTAGTTTCCTTAGGAGTGATGAGAAAAAACTCTAAGTGGTCTTTGCTATCTCTGCATTTTAAAGCTGGTCAGAAAATGGTTTTATGCAAAAACTCTTCCCTAGAAGGGAAGAAAAAAAGTTTTCTGGTCTGCCACAAAAAGGCAGTTTTCTACAGAAAGCAAAAGCTGTTTCAAGGAAAGTATTAGTGCAGTTGAGAACTTCATTTTCTGTTCAAGAAGAGATTGTAAAAATTTTTAACCAGCTGTTACAGTTAAAACTGTTCAGAATTGGTCATTGTTTACTGTTTCCTGCATTATCAAATCCAACATCTGATGCCCCAAGACTGAGGCTTTCAGGGCAAAAACTGCCCCTTTGTCTGCACAAAGCACCCAGCAAACGCTGCTGGAGCACTAAGTTAGGGAACTAATGAAGTTATGGAACTATCGAGATAATGAACTCTTTCAAGTGCTATTTTAATTTTTTCTGCCATAGAAAACATCTACTTATGTTCTAAAACTCTACCACCTATAACTCTACACCAAAATATTAAACTGTTGACGTTTTGTCTATAATAGAAGTCAGCTGCTCGTAATGAAAAATACACAGAACGGTCACATTTACAGTAACAGTCCTTAAATCCTCACTGAAAGCTTCACCCTCTGAAGAAACACCTTCTGAAATACCAGTAGAGAATATCAGTTTGTATTTTACTGACATGCTATGAAAAATACCCACACAGTCTAATCTGATGCATTATCACCTCAGAAGCTAAATGTGTTGTCAAATTTATTGAGCCAATTTCAATCTGCAGAAAAACAGAACATTATTATTATTATTATTATTATTATTACTGCTTCATTTTGGTGCAAGTTTCGAGCTCTGTGGGGTATTTAAGGTCTCTTCATACACGTCAACAGCAAATGCTTTGGAAAGGAGTCAATGGCAGAGAGAAGGTGGCATTTTGGTGATTTCAGTGCCCAGGATAAGCAAAGAGAAATGGTTTAAACCCGATAGAGAGCTGATTTCTTTGCTGAAACACCTTTGCTTCTCTCTTCCCACACCTCCTCTGAGACACATGGCTCCATTTGGCTACCACTGCTGTTTTCTGGGCAATTCTCATGCCAACATGGAGAGAAAGGTAATTTCATCAGTGGCAGCATTAACTTTACACCTGGATCTTCACACACGGATGAAGGGAGTGTGTGCCTGTGCCTTTGAAGGGAGCAGAGCAGAGGACCCCACATCCATGCTTAGGTCACTCCTTCAAAAAAAGCTTCTTCTGTAAAATAAACAGTTATCAAATGCAACTCCAACACATCTCAAGCAGAGAAAATAATTAGTTCATGCTACAATTGCTACAAAAATGAAGAGGGAATAAATGACCGAACACAGCTCTGCACATGCACTGCTCCAACAACTGCAATCATGAAAAATATTCCTCACCCTCCCTAGCCCAGCATTAACCAGCAGGAGAAGAGGCAAAACGACAAATATTTCAAGAAAGTATATACACTGAGGAAACAGGCTTCACTTACAGTGCTGAGGTGTTCTTATATGAATTTGATGAAGTCTCTTTTTATTTGGAGTACAGAACTCTGGTCCCACTGCCAGAGGATCATTTAAATGTCAAATGGAAACAAAACAGTCACGAGATTGTCTCATCTTGGTAACACAGGGATGTTACATGTGGTTATATATATGTGTGTGTGTGTATTTCTGTGTGCACATGTTTTATTTTACCATAAAACACTGGTTACACTGTCAGCCCATCAGGGGAAAAATCCAGTTCAAGTCACTCAAACTTCACATTTGGTATCTCAGCTCCCCTGCAAACACAGCAGGGAACAGTGAGGCCTCGGTGCTGCCTGCAGCCCTGGGCACTGCTCTGCTGTTGTTTTTTAGGAAAGTAGAACAACTGGAAAGTTGTTAATTCTCTTACAATTCATTTTTAAACACCCATGAGGCCAAAGGCCTCTAAACACTAACGCAAAATGCAAAGCATATCAAAGCAAAACCAATGGGAGTTAGACTCAGACTCTTCTGCGGACTTTTACATCAAGGAAACATCCAAGGAGCAGTTCAGTCCTTGAGGTGAGAGGCCCGTGACACCACACTGGCGTGGTTTTAGCAGCTCGGGATCAGAGACTGCTTAGAGACTTAGCTGGAAAATGAGATACAGAGTGGAATCCCAACTGCAGACCCCAACAGCGGAGCTGTGGCAGAGCAGGGAGCAGCTCCCACCTGCACGGCTCCATTTCACCCAGCTGAGGAGGGAACACGGTGCTGCATTATGTGGATCAGCTGTCTGGAGCTAAAAGGCCAAATCTTGACCCAAAACACAATTATCAAAGAGCAGGGGAATGAAGAATGCTGTGTATGGGTAAGGGAGAGGCGCAGGACTTGATGTATTTGGGCAAACTTGTGGACCCAAGAAATGGTGCCGACGAGCTCTCTGCTCTCTGAAGCAGCCTGGTGTTGCTTTCAGGCTCAGAGCAGGGGCACAACACAAAGGTGGAAAGGACCAGGAGGGGGAGAGGAGCCTTGAAGTCAAGGAAATGAGCAAAAATGAGAAAAAGCCAAAACATGTAGGAGTAAACGACGGAGTCACTGAAGTGGCTTCAGTGGAAGGTGATCACCACCTTCTCCCAGCAGCACCTTTAATCATCCCTGATGCAATTTCACTAAAGCAAATTCTATTTAATTTCATTGTGCCTGACCAAGCAGTGCAATTCCTACTAGCTGGACACTTTCTAGCCTTCATCAGGCTTTTGCAATAGCACTCATTCCCTCGAATTTATCAGTGCATTTATCACAGCGGTTCCAAAAGCGCCAGCTCCATGAGGCAGAACCTGGTGCTCAATACTTTATTTGTATTCAGCAGATCGACCTTCGCATTCTGTCCTGGTACGCTGATAATTTCCCCTGTTTCCAAGAGAACTCCTACTGCCCTGCCACACAATCACTCCCTCGTCTGACGAGCAGAGCACTTTCCTTCACATAAGCTTTGGCCCTTGCATATTTATACAGCATTTAGCAGCTCAACCAACTAAGTTTAACCCATAGATATTTAATTTGTTTTGCTACAAGAACAACAAAACTCAGCTATTTAGTTTAACCACAAATTTCACAATGTTAGTGATCCTTTTGAGAAAAAAAAATAAAATTCAGGTACAATAATCAAAGATCAATTTCAGAATCTTTACATACAGGATGCACTTGAAAAAAAAAAATTATGTATATATATCTCGTAGCAGTGTGATTTTTACTGCCAACCTAAAAGACATTACACACACAATAAACATCCCAGAGAATCTTTTCCTTCCAATTGTTTTAGCACATAATCACTTGCTAGTAAAGCAGCAGGAGATTAATGATGAAAGGAGATTATAAATTATATCAATGTACACAGAAATAGGTAAAAGTTCTACAAAAACACAGTTATTCAAGTTCTTCTCATGCATTATTCTTAAAATATATCCATCATCATGTCAGCTCTTCCTTCGGAAGTCAACATTTCTTATAGTTTGGGGTTTACACTTGCACTGCTGGATATTTTAATAGCAGAAAATGTGATCTATGTGGCATAATTCATCTTTGGCTTGGACTGGATCCAGGTCAAAGAGCTCCATATTTTCAGCCCATTAGTCATGGGAATTACAAGTATTATACAGTTGCTTTTAATTGGTAGTTCATGCTCAACCACTGCAAACCAGTCTATGATTGCAAAACTAGCTAAATTATATTCTCAATAAAACATCATCCAGCCTGCAAAGAAAAAAAAAAACAAAACAACCCTGTCCCAAAGCAAATTACATCTCACATGCATAAGTAAAATATAACTAGCTCCACACTCAACGATCATGGGAAAAATGTTGATGACCAGCCCCAACTGGCCAGCGGAGCAGAGCTCCAGCCCAATGCCACGTTCCACCCCAGCTCCCTCTCAAAGGAAAGTCGTTCTCAATGCTCGAGTGGTCAAACACAACATTAAGTAGCAAGCACTAAAAAGTTAATTGAATGTTTGCCAGGAGACGTATGTCCCATTTTTATACTGGATAATTAATTTCTTTGTTTTTATAAGAATTTTAAAGAGTGACCAACGTGCACCCTGAGGGTAATGATCTTCATTCAAGGGAGACTTCTGACTTTTTGTGGCACAGGACTTATTTGTAACTGGAAACGCTCCATGACTGTTCTCCTGTAGGTGCTCACTTTTAACATTACATAGATTCTTGCATCTATTTTATCTTAAGCAGCTGATACCTTTGCACACCTCTCCTAAGAGATGATAGTTTTAGTTCAAGGATCTCAAAATTTTTCTTTTTCTTAACATTGCTCAGAAGCGAGGTGAAGAGAGGCACAGGTGAAGCACCTTAGGATGGAGGCTCAGTGGAAGGGACAATCTCTACTTCTAGTCATGTATTTTCAAATTACAAGACCTGTCCTTTCTCATCGTGATAGTCTCTAAACCCTATTACACACTGTAACAGGGCTTTGCTGTTGACAGTGTGAGCTACTCATTAAGATAAACTGCAGTTTTGGGGTTTAAAAATGTTTTCCTTAAGTTACTATCAACCCTGTCAGGATTAATCGCTTTACAGTATACTTAAACTGTCAAAACAGTTCCATATTTAGAGCCAGAAAGGAAATATGGACTATTAGCATCTCACAACACAGGCCAAAGCTTTAACTTACCCACAGACTTCTGGTCTACTACTGTTTTGGAATAAAAATCCAGAATTATATTTATCACAATTACGCTTTTGCTGTTTACAATGAACGTTGCTCTAAGTTAAAACTTTAATCGTTCCCATGCTGTTGCCATCTATGAGTAACTTTATTGCCTCTGCAAACAAGGTCTTTAAACAGCCATCCCCCTATACTAAAGAAAATATTGTCAAGTAAACAAGCAATATTGTGCCTCTCTCTTCAAACCCTCCCTGTGACAACTGCAGGAACTACTGCTGGTTATAGCTGTCAGAAAATGCACTGGCTCCATATGTGGCATTTAACTTCCTCGGGCCTTGCCATTAAACATGATCAACTATCAGAATGATCACAGAAACAGCAAACTCCTGAACAAGTGAACTCTTAAGATTTCTTAAAGCTTTCATCTGTTTGTGTGGTTTTTGGACTGTGATTTTTGACTGTCATTCCAACTGCTGTGTCATCTAAAATTATCTCAGTTAACATAAAGAGATGTTTCTTATCATCAGTAAAAACAGAACTAGGACAGGAGTCTGAAAGAGTGACAGGGCGATTACATGGTTTAGCTGCTCACCTGGGCTGGCTCCTGCAGGTCTGAGCACGTTTCCACTCCAAAGGAATCAACAATTCATTCCGCACAGCCACCTCCACTGCTATCCCCACTGCTATCACTACTATAAAATCTTTAAAGAAGTTATTTTTACTGCCTAAATATCTGTATAAGAGCAAATTATAAACTATCTGCACGATAAAAGACAACCTGGTGTAAAGGTGAAGCATCTTTCTACAGCCAGGTGGACCTTCTTCTAACTCTCATCTGAATTGCTGGCAACAGTAGAGTGCCAGAAAAACAAATTCTGCCATCCACCTCCCTTCAGTCTGCTCACTGTGGAGGTTTCCCGCATGCTGCTTTGGGCTACAAACACTCACACTGTCAGGCCACCTTTCAATTTTACTCCTGGTTTGCAGTTTTCCTACTTGAATGAAACTCAGAGAATCACAGAATAGTTTGGATTGGAAGGGACCTTAAAAATCATGCAGTGGGCAGGAATACCTTCCACTAGACCAGGTTGTTCGGAGCCCCATCCAACCAGGCCTTGAACACTTTGAGGGACGGAGCAGCCACAGTTTCTCTGGACAACCTGTGCCAGGGCCTTGCCACTCTCATAGTAAAAAATTTCTTCCTTGTATCTAATAACCCTCAACCTGGACACTGCAGCTCCAAGTAAGCTCCACTGGTGAGACTCAGGTGATGGGCACAAAGGCTGGTAGGGATATTCCTATAAGAAGACTTGTCTTTGTGTCCTCCTTTGCATCTGGAAATGCATGTATGCATTTATGTACATTGAGAGTTTAGGGGTCCTGCCCAGTCAGCAAACTCAGCTGAGGGGAACTTGTTTGTCTGCCAGGGAGAGCAGTGGGGACGCACTGGGGCATCACCAGCACATAGATTGCTGCCTGCAGCTCATGGACATGTCCACACATCCCAGCTGGAGTGCAGGCAGCATCTGCCCTTCAGCAGAGCAGCCTAGTCCATGGTAAAAGCACCTACAGATCAGACCTGCAGATCTTCTGCAGATGCATAGCAGCAGATTTCACTTCCAATCCAAGTAAGGCAAACTAGAAGGAAAATCTCCTCTCTTCACACTACCAAAATGACAGAGAAGATGTAAAGTGAGTGCCCTTTTGTGCAGAGCAAGAAAAACCTGTACTCTGCCCTCTCCCAGATCTTTGTTGACATGATGACAAATACAAAAGAAAACCTACTGTTTTTTGTGGAAGGGAAAATCTGTTTAACAGCATGTGCACACACAAATATTTAGGAGCAGACAAAGCTGCTGTGATGACGACAGGCTTCCCATGTCCCACCAGCAGCCTGTAGCAATAATTCACTTCACGGTAACAGATCAGCTTGAAAGGCTGGAGAAGCTCTTAGGACCTGAGAGAAAGGCATGAGAGTATGTCAAGGGAGATTTAGGTTGGATATAACAAAAAAGATTCTTCCCCCAGAGGGTGACTGGGCATTGGAACAGGCTCCCCAGGGAAGTGGTCAGAGCACCAAGCCTGACAGAGCTCAAGAAGCGTTTGGACAATGCTCTCAGGCACGGGGCAGGGGATTCCTGGGGCTATCCTGTGCAGGGCCAGGAGATGGACTTAATCATCTATGGACTGCATGATCCCTTCCAGGTCAGGATATTATGTGATTTTAAGCTACTGGGCTGGTGACATCTTCTGCCTGAGGTTGTAATAAGCCCAGGTTTATACGCTCTCTTCTGTTCTAAAAAAAAGCACACACCTTTATTGATCAAATATGAATTAAATGCAAATGATTCCACAGCTATAGCCTTTCCAGACCATGTACCACCATGCTACAGCACTGCCATAGTCAAGTTAAAGCCAATATTCCACTCACACTGGCAATTTTCCACTAACAACAAATCCAAGTCTAGTAGATGCAACATTTCAAAACGCATGTAAACTATTTAGATGAATTCTTTTTATTGACAATCCCAGGGGAATGCAGAGAAAATGATTTGTTTTACCCTCAGAGCTCAAAGCTCTCTTGGGAGGTAATTCAATTGAAATTTCACATTCAGTCTAGCCAGGCCGTGATAAACAGATGCTTAAATTAGCTGCGTTACACCATAATCAAATATCTTAAGACGGGGGAAAAGTTTCCAATAAACAATGGGGGTGGAGGGAGCTTCCCAGTATTTTTAGAAGGAATGTTTTTCATAGCTCTCTGAAGCCCCTGCAGCAGCCCCACTCCTACAGCCGCAGAGGCATCTGACAATGCAGGGAATAAACACACAAACACAAACCCAAACACAACTGGCATTTCCCCGAGATGTCTGGCAGATTAGGCAGCCTGCACCCCCAGCACTTCCTTTACCTACTACACGTAGAGATTTCTAGTCTGATGTCCTGCTACACAGCACTACCCCTTCTCCAAAAATGCTTTACAAAAATGCTGCTCTTGTTTTCATTTAAACAAACTGTTGCATAAAACACCCTCACACAAGGGAGGCAGAAGAAGTAACCAGACTGGTGCTGCCGTTCAGCATTTGCTGCTCAGATCCAAACCCTCCCTACGGTCCAAACAACACCAGGTATCTCCGTCCCCTGCTCCCAACACCTGAGCCCTTTCCTCTTCCTTTCCTTCTTGGTCCTTCTCTACCCTACTAAGCTAAAAGGCAGCCAGACGCAGAAAATCTGTGTTTTGTTCCTGCTCCAACTGTTGGGAAGGAAACATTTCTCCAAAAATAACTAACTGCTTTGTCCATGCAGGAGGGATCGCTTTGTTATTCCTGAGAAATTCCTGGAAGGGCATTAATTGTGGTGGAATCACCCTCCCTGGAGCTGTTTAAGGAAAGACTGGACATGGCACTCTGTGCCAAGGTCAGTTTGACAAGGTGGTGATCGATCATAGATTGGACTCGATGATCTCAGAGGTCTTTTCCAACCTAACTCATTCTCTGATTCTGTAAATGGTCTGTTAGAATATTACAAATACAAATCATATATAGTTCTCCCAACCAAATTTCCTAATTCAAGAAGCTAAGGGAAATAACAAAGGGAAAGGAAAAAAAAAAAAGGCATGTAAGGAGTTTTCTACACATTCTCACTTTTTTTTCTCTGAAAAGAGGTATTTTGCATTTCTCTCTAGACTTTCTGTGACACTGCGTGAGTGATGCTGGCTGTCACTGCACTTCCCAGTTCTCATAGCTACCAATGTAATGTGCTTTTAGCACATCCAGAAGTTCCAAAAATCAAGACAAACAAAATAAGATGTTCCAATAATCAAGATTTAATCCCTGAGGAGTTTTCAGTTCTGGGGTTTGGTGCTTGCTCAGTGTTGCTGCAGACCCACAGCCACCCTTCGGCATCCAAAACAAACAAAATGCCCTGAAACAGAGGGTCAGGTTAGCAGAGGTCAGGCTCCCAAACACTGTGTGTTTTAGGGCTTGTTGTTTGGTTCCTTTCGAAGTTCACTGCCACTTTTCCTCATCAGTAAGTGCTCCTCAGCCTGCTCTGCCAGGGAAAGCATTTGCCTGCTGCAAGAGGTTCATACAGGCATTAATTAGCGGGGAAAATAAGATTTAAAATTCCCAACATCCTGGACACCATACAAAGCAAGCTGATGAGAAAACTGCAGCCTGTTATACCGAAGGTTGAAACAAATGTCATAAGGATTCCTCCGGCTTAAAGAACCAACCCCATGATACCTATTGCAGGTTCAGTCTGATTGAATCACCATGTGCATTATCACCACTGTAAAATCCAAAATGTAAATGGCTCCTTGAGTTTGTAATGCTCAAAAACCAAAGCTCCCATTTCACAAAATTCTGATTTTTTTATTGGTCTTCTTGTCTAATTTAAGTTTTTAGTAAACCCAAATAGCAATACTGGGAGGACATTCTTAAAAAGACAATTTGTCTGTCCTCCAGGTCAGCTACCACCTAAGTTTTTCAAGTACCTTTTTGAACCAAGGATGTGTTTAGTAAATGGATGCTGTAAAAGAGCCATTCCCACAAAGACTAGATTGTATTTTAAAGCAGTATGGAGCACTACAATCTGAAAAATGAGGCTAAGAGCTGGCAGTTACTTAGTGAAAGCTGATTTGAACACTAAGTGAGCACCAAAAATGTGTTTGCTGGATCAAATAAAACGTGAAACGTTGCACCAAGTTTTTTGGTCTGCGACAAAAACAGGCTACACGTTAGACACTAGCAACTCCCATTGTAAGATAAACCTGGCATGCCTAAACATCTCTCTCTTTAAATGGCATTACTTCCATCACAACAGCTCAGGAAAAGTTGTCAGCAGTGTGAAACGGGAAGGTAAAAGCTCTTTTTGCCCGGAGAAGGCAAATCCAGTGGGTGACGAGTATCCCTCTTCTCTTCCATGCCAAACGCACCAGGAAGGAGCTGCTTGGAAAGCTCAGCAGCAGCAGCAGCAGCAGCAGCAGCAGCAGCAGCAGGGGAGCCCCAGGCAGCAGCACGGGGAGCACCAGCTCACAGGAAAAGCTTGATAGGCTTCACCACAGCCCTAATGCTGCAGTTCAAGTTCGCCTGACCCCCAGGTTACCACCACAGTGCAGGTGATGCCGGAGGCGGCTCTCACTGAAACCCAATGCATCAAAGTTACTGGGTTTTTTTTCTTTTTAGGGGATAGCTGAGTTTCCAACTTGCTTTTACTTACAGGGTTAAGAATGTACAGTAATTGCAGCAGATTAAAAAGGAGCAGGGAAAGGGTCTTGAATCTGTTCTTCGTGTCTTACTTCTTTGCTTTCATAAACTAGACAGACTCATCTTCTAAAAAAAACAGCAATAAAACCCCCTAAACCCACAGCTTTCAGGCACCAAATGCTTTCTAGTGCTAATATTTCCAAATAGAATTCATGGCTTTTAAAGGCCCCATGAATCAAAATGATGCCATGAAATCAGTAATTTGAATAACGTAATATTTTAATTGATTCTGACATCCAGAGACTTTTTTTAGCATTGCCACCTCTTTCTGACCTTTCACCAACGATGAGGACAAGATATTTATTGCTGTCTTTGAAGTTCTAAACGCCCAGTAGCAAGATCTGCCCCCAAAGAAACAAGGGGGACATTTCCTACTGATCTTACAGAGAACAAGATTTGGCCATGAGAAGTGTCACAAAAAATTACTCAAAAATACTAAAGTAACATATACAACACATCCAGTGAAAGGGCTGCAGAATCAGAGACCACTTCAATTATTGTGGTTTCTCTTTATAGGAGGGTCAGGAAAAAGAAAATAGGTGGCTGTTACATGACAGTATAAAACAGGGCAATAAAACAGGGCAGATAATTAGACCTGCAAGGGCAGAACACCCTGCAGTTCTGTACCAAAGTTGTGACACAGGTATCTGGTTATCTTACATGCTTACTTAAAAAAAAAAAGGATAAAAGAAGAGTTGTATAGGTAGAAGTACAGAGAAGACAAAGAAAAATTAGGCATTTAATTCTCAAAGAGAACAATATAAAAATGCATCTTTAATTCCCCCCATCCCAAAAGCATACTACTAAATTCATGAAATGTATTGTGAAAAACCTCTAAAGTTCATTAAAAACTTGAACACAACTGCAGCTCTTTAATAAGATCAGCCAATGCTCTAATAAAAAGAAAATTTCTAGGTCCTTATGATTCAGGAAGCCTTACAGAGAGAGGTAAGGGAAGACACTAGTTTTATGGGGGGTGGGATACTCTACAGTTGCCTTCCAAAGGACATTTCATACTGGTCTGTGATACACTTGGAATTTACCCATCACACAGAGGGTGACACACAAATCCTCTGTCAGGATACAGACCCAACATTACAACACCTGGACTTCTGCATTCTTAAAAGCTGTTAGAGGTTTTTGTCATTCCAGCTCCTGCTGACTCCTATTTTCACTTATGTTAATTACCAGATTCTGAAGAATTTGTTGGCTTCTGACTCATCCTTTACTACCTCCTCCTCCTCCTCCTACCTTCACACAACACACCTTTTTTTAGCGCTAATGATTTATCATTTTTCTGATCAGCTCTCCGGAAAGCACAGAACTATCTATAATCACACACAGCAGTATGAACATTTTAATTTAGTAGCCTGTATGTACAATATTTCAAGTGGTTCAGGTCATAACACAGTACCACCTTCAGCAGATTATTCCTAGAGCAAAATAACCCAACAGACAAATAATGTTCCCATGTTTTCCCAGGGAATGTATAAATATTTCCTGAGTGCAGTATGTTATTGGAAAATTGGACAACAGGGGCAAGAATTCATGCAACACGTATGAGTGTGAAGAATGTGAAGGTCTGTCTGACAAAACCATGAAAGCAAAAGAGTATGTTAAATGTAAGAAGTGCCATGCAAAGCTTCGCAATTCTCCTTTGCTCTCACTTAAAAATAAAGATTATTTTGAAAACTTTGGGTTTCTGTACTATCTGTTGTTTATAAGATCAACTGTTTATTTAAGCAACAGCAAGCTATAATCCTAAATCACTTATCTGTAGCCATTAGAGTACTTTTATAAACTTATTATTATTTACAGTTCTACTTGGTTTTCTTAAACTTCATTTTCCAAAGCTGTGCAACATACATTTTAAATCAAGCACACTTAGTTTCATGTCAATTAAATAGAAGCAGTCCTGAAATGAATAGCTGAGCACAGAAACCCCTTTACTCCTACCACACTATGACTGATGTAACCAGTGCTGAATGAAGAAGAAAGTTTCTCACCCCATCACATTTCTACCCTGTTTCTCCTCCCTTTTTAATTTCAGAGTATCACAAGTTGTTCTGTCTATTCAAGCAATACCAACACATTCACTTCCAAAAATTTGTGACCCAAACAGGCACTTGAACCATTCTATTCTTTATATTTCTTTTACCCAAAACTGCTACCAGCATGCTTTTGAAACACAGAATTAAAAAAAAAAAAACACAAAAGAGAGAAAAATATAATGCAATTTATTTGTATATCCCATCCACATGACAACGTACCTCCTTTGTCTAATCGACTCCCGGGGAAAAAAAAGGAGGTCAGGAGGTGAGATCTGAAGAGAGGATGGAGCTCAGTGGGACAGAGGAGAGCAGAAAGCCCCCCAGACCTGGGCAACACAAGTGAGATACTGTGGAACCACAGGAAGGGGAAAAGGAGAGACTAGAGGTCAGATCCTGGTGTTTTTGCACATCAAACTCACGCCAAGGCTGGTATTTCGTGCTACCAGTCTCAGGCTGCAATCCCAGGACACCAGAGTCGAGGCTGGGATTTGAACAAGGCATGGGGCTGTGTTAGGAGAGCCGAGTATCTCGGGGGCTGCCCGAGCCTGGCCCTAAAGGAGTCCGCAGCCAGGGCGCAAAAACTTGACAAGAAATCAAACAAGGACAAGAATGGAGAAAATGAAACACAAGAGCAGTTTGGCTCTTGCTTTCTGGCCTCATAAATTCTTAGTTGCAGAAGAGAAGTCAGATGGAACAAAGCATAAATAAAGTAGGAGGTGAGTTTTAACCATTTTTCAGGGCAGGGAGAAGGAAAGCTAAACAGACTGCACCTCTCAACCCTCATTGAGATGCAAACCACACAAAGGCGAAAAACTCATCTTGATGCACTGGTAGTTACGCATGTAAATTCCAGCGCAGGGAGCAAGATAAGCCCAAAGAATGCAGCTTCTCTCACCAGAAAGATTCAGCTTTGTGTGTAATGCTGTAGTCTAACTACTGTAACCATCAGGACAACTCTGTTTAATATCAATAAAGTGAGCAATGTGTTTGCCTCACGCTAAACGAGCTGAAAACCCGGAGCAACGAATTCCCACAACCTAGAAACACCCATACGTGAAACAGCATCCAACTTTGCTTTGATACAAAAAAACCCTTCTTTCCACTTCAGGCTCTTCTTTCTTAACCGGAGCAGAGAGGCAGAGAGGAGTCTGAAACGAGAGCCCACCTGTGCAGCGCAACGTGAACCTCAGTCTCCTTTCCTAGTGGAAAATAAAGTTTTATTTTAATAAGACAGGCCTGTGACGTGCCCTTGTAGGAGCCCTGTACGATAACACTGACAATACCACTTGGCAACCTCCTTCTCTTTCCTCCGCCTCATCTCTGGCTAATTTTTTTTTTTTTCATTTTAGTTATTTTGGCAGCTGAAGAACACACAAATCTGCACACTGCAGAACACTAGTTTAGTTATCTAGATGCAAAATTTTTTTTATTTTAATCATTAACAGCAATTATGAAGCGTTGCTTTTGAAAGGCCATAATTAGGGATGACAGACAAACAGTGGATGTGGCAGGAAAAGATAGTACCAGTTCTTTGATAGTACAAAGCAAACCACCAAGGCAGCGTGATAGTACTAGTTTCATTCCTTTTGGAGTTCATCAGTTGTGAGCGATTGAATTCTGCCTCGTGACTGATAAATGCATATTTTGATTTGTTTCCCCTTGAAAGCCAAGTACTCTTTTATTGGCAGGCTGATTAAAGTGGAATTAAAATGTTCTCTGAGGAAAGAGGTGAAAACTTGTCACCTTTTCTGCAATGCTCTTTTCCTCCCCCCTTAGTAGATAAGGGTTTTTCAGAGTCACAGACACCGGATACTTGGGGGTAAATTAACCAAACTAGTCATGTTTTAAAAGGACAATTGTTCTATTTTTAAAGCTGCCATTTTCTGAATATTTGATTAGGGCTGCGTTACAAAAGATAACTTTTGCAAACAGTCTGCTCTCCCCCACCCCCCACTCTTATTAATTTTACATTAGATTTCCACTCTGTTCCAGCAAAGCCCGTGGTGACTCCCTGCTCCATAGAGGCTTCCTTCCTACAGCGATCTCTGCAGGATTTCGGCATGGCAGAGTTCAGCTACACCAGCAAACAGGCAGCCAGAAACCTCAGGCCCTGAGCTGAAGTGCAACTAAGCTTGAAAGAAATACAAATATTTAAAGACAGTGCAGAGAACCAATAAAAAGCTGAAAAAAAAATTCTGCAAAGCATTTACATGACATAAAGCTGCTAGACCAAAATAAATGCTACCCTGGTGAATTTGCTATACCAGAAGTTTACGTTTCCCTCAATTTAAAATTTTCAAATAAAGAGACTAAGTACAAAGCCCTGGAGAGAAAAATAGTAGAAAGTAATACAGTTATGAGAGCAACAGCAGCCATTGCGAGTGATATTGTTATTCTCCATCAAGGAAGCAATAACTTTGATGAATAATCCCCTTAATGAACACCAAGATGGGGTTCTGCTTCCCTAATTAAATTAAATTAAAAGTGTCAGGTATCAAACCTCCGCGGTAAAGACGAAGAGAAGCTACACAGCAGCTTCCCAACATGGTATTATCAATCCTGATTTTGAATCTCAAAGTATTAACAATAAAAATAAGCAGTCTCTGGTGCTCTGGAGACAGCAGGGGTAGAAAACAGACCTATGAACGATGACAGATTAATGAAAGACCCCAAAGTAGGTGACTGTGATAAAGGTGGAAACTTTCTCCTTAACTTAGCCCTTACCATGGTTGTGTCATGTGGCTTAAAAGATCAACTACAGAAAGCAGAGAAAGCAAAATGAGTTCAAGCAAGCCATGGAGTCTTATCAACAAATTATCTTTACCAGATAGAAGGCAGATCTTCATTATTACTTTAGCAGGATTTTTTGTGGGTTAATTTTCTTACTCTCTATCTGATGCAACAGAAAAATACAAAGCCTGAAGGAAAATAATCCCTATAATTTGCATTTTTAAATGCCCCTACATAAAATACACATTTAAGCAGATGCATCATAATGGCTGGAATTATTAAGTTACATAAGTATTTAGAGAGATTATGAAATACTTATTGATTTAACTACATAAATATGTACCTAGGGAAATTTATATCACAAATTAAACTGGCCAAAGACACTCCGTCAAAGCCAAAACAAAGATAATTATCTTGTCAATAAAAAAATGAAGGTAAAATTCAAAAACTCCCCCTACTAGTGTGCTAAAAATAGAGCAATTTTATCATCATAAAAAGTAAGTAGGAGACAAACCTCATAAATCCCTATACAGAAACCCAAGTGAATGGAAAGTAAATACTTATTTTGATGGTGTCCTAAGAATCTGTTAGGATTTGGGGGAGGAGGAGCATAAAGCGTTACCTTGTCAAAAACCATGAAGTTGTACATTTTTTTATTTTCAAAAAGTATTTAATTGTATAATTATATAGGCCCCGTTATAAACAACCATTTAGGGCATCCTCACTCCGCTGACAGAGTCTTCCAAGCTTTAAAAATTCATTAGGATCTTGGCAATAAATATTGCCAATGTATTTTACTGTAACTGTATCGATCCTAATGCACTTGACTTATCTATAGAGATAAAACTTATCTTGACCTTGTCGAATACAAACAGTCTGGACTAAAACCCTGCGATAGCCTCTCGTGGGGAAAACACACAGCAGATAACAGCTACAGGGATGATACAGGAGCAGAACATCAGTATTAATGTTTCAGACAAAACAGAAATTTGCCTGAATATTACCCTACCGAGCTCACGTAAGGAGACACTAATAGGAAATGATATGAAAGAAGGCTGTAAAAAACAAATATGTACATTTAATTAGAGTCTTCTTGGGCACTGTATTAGTCCCCTTAGAAAATGCATGACAGAGATGGTTACAACACGCTGCATGGCAATATTACTGACTATGCTTTTTTTCTGGAGGCAATCACCTCTCTTTTTGAAAGTTAAAACCAGTTGCCTTGTGCTGCACTGAGAAGGAACCCAACTAACTTTTGCCTTTGTTATTTAAAGTCACTGTTTCCAGCTGCAATCCCAGCAGTGACTGCAGACAGCGGCATTGGCCTTGAGACACAAACCCTGCTGCAGGCAGGGACAGACCCTGCACTGCCATCCCTATGGATCCTGCAACACCACCAGGGCACAGAGCCCGCAGCAGGATCAGGCTCCAACCCCGGGATTTCCCCTGGAAGCAAAGAGCCGTACGGACCCACACCGAACGCTTTCGTTTCAAACTCTTTGGTGCTCCTTCCCTCGCAATCCGCCTGCCTCCAGCTGCCGATAACTTAATTAACATTTTCTAGTAGGGGAAAAAAAAAAATATTCCCCACTATTTCTAAGACAACAGAGATTTTTGGAGAAGATGTCTTCTGTGGTTGATTTCGAAATTAATGCAAGAGTATCTTGCCAGTCGGCAGCAGAGCGTATCCCTCGATCTTTAACGCAAACTTCTCCAGGTCGTTCGTGTAACTCAACCAGCTACGGACAAAGAGGCACTTTCTGAAAGAAACCTACAACGTGTTTTTTGCAATTAATGCTCTATGTATTTGCCAATTCAAGAGCCAAACACATCAGACTTCCATCTTCCAAATATCTCCCCTTTACATGCAGTAAGAGCGCTCTAATGTAACGTCAGTGTTAAGTACTCTAGTACCTCAGAAAATTATTTCTTTCTGACACAATGTTTTGTAGCTGGTCCTCATAAATTATAAAAAATTTAGGATGTTTACAGGAATTTGGACAAGGAAACTATTTCTAGGTCACAGTAATTAGTTTGCATTTGCAATTAAAGAAAAATAACTATGCTGATCACTTTAATTAATATTTCAATATGCTAAACAGCACCAATACAGGACAAGTTGTTGCAAAGATTCAGAGGAAAACAAACTAAGGAAGAAAACAAAATCTGCCAGATAAAATCAATAGGTTTCACACAGAATTAAATATTATGTATTTCATATATATTTTTGACAAACTGCAAGTAGTGACAATTCAAAAATGCTATAATACACATTCGGATACAAATGTAAAATTATTGTGGCTCATTAACTTCGCTCCTTCCCGAGCCACGAGCAGGAATTTTAAAGGTTTCCTATTTACTCTGAGCAGCTAAATGAAAGTAACTCCACAGTTTTCTATTTCTACCTTTAAATATTGCATAGCTTTGGGAGATAGCAATAAAACTTTCTACCTTTTGATGGGCAACAGTATTTTGCATTGACTGAAGGCAAATAGAGACAAAAATAATACTATCCACAGCAGTGGCACAAAGAATAAGGCTCCATTGCTAATTATACAGGGAACTGAATTTAATTACATGGAGAACATTAAACACTTTCCAAACAGGAAAAAAAAAATCAAGAAAAGCTGGAGATGAGCCTTTCAAGTGCCTTTAATGCTCCAACAGTGCCCTCTGCCGAGGCTCCCAAATAGTGCTGGATTAGTTCTCCAGCCCCAAACACCGCACACAACCAGGCATCACTAGTTTGGGATAGTTTCTGCCTAAAAATAAGCACCTCACAAAATCCAATTAAGCCAGCTTCCTGCAGGATGAATACGTCACATATGCAGTGCAGCACTGCATTCAGTGTGCGTTTTGCAGTGAGATGGCAACTAATAATTTAAAAGACTGTTGTAGTTCAAAGACATCCAAAAAGCAACATCTGAGGTCTGAACCGCTTCGGTCTCACTCACAGGATCCATCTAACGAGGATATTCCCAAAGACGAATCTGCTTAGGATCCCATACTAAAGCACTGCTATTCTTAAAATCCAATATAGTTTGCTTTTGCATTGTGAAAGATACAACTGGGTGATACCAGAAATACCTTTGAAAGCAAATACGCTCCAAAATAATCTAAAGCAAATTTTAAAAAATTCTGTTTCATTACTCAATACATTTTAGTGTGAATTTTTTCAGACGGTAACTGTATCCCAAAATATTGCTGTCTGGCTCCTGAAAACAAACCAGTGAACTAAACGCAATCCTAAGCACCGAGGAAAGACTGGATGCTGTGTTTCAAAACTCCAGTTTCAGGTGGCCAAGTGAAAAAGGGAAAGAGGAATGAAAACAGGAGGCAAAGGATCTTAGCACAACTGAAAAGTGTAGCATAGAAATTCCTGACAGCTCCCTCACCGTTCCTTTTTTCTTAAGAAAACACAGTTGCTTTTTTCTTAAGTCACCCCTTGGCTTTCCTACCTTAATCTGTGAGGATAAAAAGAGCAAAGAGCTATTTGTTTACACTTTAAAATGTTTTCTTTTTCTTTGACCAATTTTTTAGAATTTCCACTAATGCAAATGAACCACACTTTTGAAAGTCTGAGCCTTGCCTTTTCCCAAAATTCACAAGTTATTCACTAGCTCTAATGATTAACTGGCAAATAGTTTATCACCTGAAAAAAAACTACAGCCACAAGCACCTAGATATTTCAGATTAGATTGTAGCCATAGAATTTAGATAATTTTATGGCTGCAGGAAGCAGACGATGCCAAAATGGCCATGAATTGTACAAGCCCGTTTCATACCAGCAGCTGCCTGAAACTCGGCTCCTCTGCACAGCCGACTGTGCTCTCCGGGTACTCAGAGGAGCAAGGAGCAAACGGACTCAGTTAAAACTCACACCTTCCTACCTCAGTGACACCTTTTATAAAATGGGGGGGGGGGATCTTCCTATTTTCATTTTAAAATTAGAAATTCAAAAAACTCCCCTATTCTTGAGGAATCTTAAATTTACGTCGTTTAAAACAACGGGGAGCATTCAGTGTAAATCCAAATGCAGGCTGGCAGTCCTGAGGTGAGGTTTTTCTGCACATCCTGCAGATTACACCAACTTTCCCACCACCTCACAAGCCCCCTGGGAAGTGGCAGACTATCAGATCCTAATCCAGCTGGTGATGCTGGAGAATGAGAGCAGGATGTTCGCTCAGCCATTGATGCGGACACCGATTTCCACAACCTTTACCGAGCACAGCAGCTCGAAATCAGGCTGCCAAAACTGGGTGTAAACACTTAGGGTTGAGAGTACCTAAAGGCGCTGCTAATTTCAAAGAAATATGTCAGTTCTCAGCAATCCTAACAGCCCTTTTATTTACTACACACTGTGACAAACCCCGGGCTTCCTCCATCCAGCTCTGCCTCTGTTTGGCCTCTGTTTTATGTCAGCAAAGCTGGAATATTTTGTTTAACTGTGTTGAAAAATTAGCTGCTTAAACACAGTAGTGTAGAAAAGGCTGAGATCAAAAGTGCGTCTTTTTCAGGAGTCTGGCACCTCTCCTCACACACCACTTCAATTTCAAATCTGTGTTCTGAGCCTAATTTTTATAAATCTCTCTACCCCCCTCAAGAGAGACGACTGCACAGATGTAGCAGGTGAGCCTCCACTCACTTCATATATTTAAGTATATATAAGAATATATACATATATATATATACACACTTATATATCAGTATATATACTTACATTAAAACACACCAAAGGTTAAATGGAGGTGATAAAATTACTTCAAGCCACATCAGTGCAGTAACAACAACAAAAAAAGCACATATTAATAAAGCAATATCAAGGATGTGTAATATTACCCTACGTTCAAGCTAGACAAAAACATTTAACAACTTGGTTACTCAAAATACAATGCAAATGATGGCAGATTTACTGCTGCTGTTGGATCCTAAAGGTCCATTTTCTACCTGTTAAAATCTGTAGCCTTAAAGCAATATCCTGCTTGTAGATGGCTTGGTTTTGGCTTTCTAAAAGGAATGTTAATTTTGCAGGACAGTTGTACAATCTAAAATCTCAATCCATTGCCTTCCAGTTGTTTTAGACAGGTAGTGCCAGGAGTGATTAACTGCATTAAGTTATTCCTTTTCATTCCCCAAAGGGAGACTTTTAAATTCCGCATGTATTTCTAAGAAAATCCAACACACTGTGGTTCACAGAAGTTCTCCAGCATAAACTTATCTCCTCGTCAACAAAACTTCAGAGATGATTGCACAATCTCCTGAATAATCACAATAATGAAGACAGTTCAGGGTGCAAAACACACAGATGCAGCAGGCAATAAAGGCTAAAAGCATTTTCTTCCTCTAGGGGTTAAATTAGGAATTTTTTAAACAACATAGTAGCTAAAAGTGGGAAGATCTGTCCACCTTTTGTCCCCACAGAGAGTTTAAGCAGGTCAGTGTAATCGAAACAGCAAATAATCAAACAGCAAACAAATAATCAATTTGCTACAGATCTATCTTTTCACTAATCCAAAAATCCAGATTTTCAGGAATTCTCAATTCAGATGCTACAGAAGGACACTCTCTGAACTTTGAGATCCATCTCGGGAGACACCAGGCTCTCTCCCTTCCTCAACATCTGCTGCCAGTCATTACAATAAGGTGAAAAGGAATTCTGGAGGCAGCAGAGGGGAAGAAAGGGGAAGGAGAATGAGGCAGGAGTGCCTGCCATCCCTCAAATGATCAGTGCTGCCCAAACACACTTGAAGCTATCTGCAAATTCAAGTCATTTCTAGAACGAGGGAGCCAATTTCAGGAACAACTTTTTTTTTTTTTTTTTTTAATTTTTCCCCTGACAAACACAACTTTTTTTTAAAATCAGGAAAAAAAAATGAAACCATATTTTATTCAGAAGCAATCTGTCCACAGATTCCTATGGAAAGGCAGAGAGGATGTACAGATGCCAAAGCAAGCTACAACTGGGGAGTACAAAGCCACCTTCCCCTGAGTGCCCCACAGGCTCTGCTCCACTTAAGGCACAGACTTCACAGCACACAAAAGGCACTTTGCAAAGTCGTTTTCCCCAAATCACATAAGTCCTGGCTTCTGCCCTAAAAGTGGTTTTTTTAGTGTTTAGTCAGGATACTTAGCCCTCTGCTCAATGAAAATGAGGGAGAATGCCTTAATTTCTGTGTGTAAGCTATCCCGATAAACAGCCAGTTGCCAATAGCTGGGATGTACATTGTAGCTTTTGTGATTAATATCTATTGTGATGGTGAATTCAGGCTTAAATATGAAAACCAGGGTTTTTTTCCAGGAGTAAATTTATGTTTTTACCATAGATTCATGCATTGCCTTAAACTAATATTTTAGTTACATTTTCTACAACATGAAAATCAATGACAGAATATTAGATTGAACTTCCAGAAACACTTTTGTACATCCAATAAAGGAATTTAAGAAACATCTTCTAAAACAGTGTATCACTAATAAGCACTAAAAGGAGAACTTTTTACACACAGATTGCTCTTGTGGAGTCAGCACATTTAAATTTTGGTCAGTAAGGGAAACAAAGTTTTCTCTATGCATGTAATTTTAGCCTAAAAAGATGCTCTAAGCTGCGTGATCTAAAAATTATTGGAATGCACTGAAATTTCACCTCTCGTCCCTCTAAAAAAACTCAGCCAAAAACATGACACCTAATAAAAAGGAACTAGAACAGCTTTTTATTTTCAAATTAAGTTGTTAGCCAAACTCAGGAAATAATATAACTCCAAAAATGTTCATTTCAGAGTATAAATAACTTGCATATATAGGTAGAAGACTCCTGTCAAATAGTGATGGTTGTCAAACAAATCCAAACTGCCTCATTCGTCTATGAAAGACTTCTAAAAGATTCAGAAAAAAATCTGAAAGTTGAGAAAACAGAAAAGAACCATCACAAATATAAAAAAGTAACTGGAAGGGGGAAAACTAATTGAGACTGTGAGAACTTCGCTAAGAGGCCTTTTTGGTACCTTAATATTATATTTATCCTTTTAGATCTATGCACAGCAGTAACAAATGCTGTTAACAACAGTCTGTTCATCAGACCAGACTACTCTCAGCACTGCAGATGCAGCGAGAACAGCAAGAAAAGATGCTCAGGAAGATCATGAGCACCAGGGGTAAAATCAACCTTTGAAGGACACATCCAGCTTTCTGTATTCTTACTATCCAAGCCTCAGAAAGCTCATCTAGGACCTGATCGAGGTGATTAAATAGGCTGCTCCACTGCTAAAGTCATCACATTTTTCTCCCCTTTTACCCATCTCCCCTTTTACCATCTTTTATAAACAAAAGTTGTTTATAAAAATTAAGCCAGCTCTTCGTTTAAAAAAAAACAAAAACAAAACAACAAGAAAACAACAAAGCCATCTGCTGCTGTAACTTTTTATTTCCAGTAAAAATGGCCTTTAAGCATTTTCAGCCATTCTTCCTCGTTAGTTCTGTTCCTTGTATCCTCAATATCTCACATAAGGCTTTACTAAGGAAACTGATGAATCTTACTGAAAGGATAAGGGGTATGCAAGCCAAGATAAGCATATTTAATAGGGGAAAATAATAGGCTGTAGTAGTAAACCTGTTATTTGATTTTTTAAAAATGCAGTTAGCACTGATGCAACAGTGTCAACATCCATGTCAACACTTTTTTCATATTAAGGAAACATAAACATTTAAACTTTTTAGACCTGGGCTACAGTAGCCATCGAGTTTGGGTATAAAACCAGCCAGACAAATTAACAGCCAAAGACTCCTGCACTGTCCAGCTCTGCAAGGAAAACCCTTCTGCCTTTTCAGGCAAACACTAACTAGGGAAATAAAATGAAATTCTAATTAAAATAGACTGAAAATTATTTTCCTTTTATTCTTTAGCAAGAACTTTAGAGAAAAATATTTCCGTGTAAGGGCAGCCATGGGTTACAGCCACACACAGCTGGTCTCAAGCACAAATCCAGGGCAAGCTTCCCCACCAGCAAACAGGGATGGAAACACAAACTGCAAACACTTTAAGCCTCCTTCTTTCTCTACACTTTATGCTGACTTTTATGGACTTCTTGAAGTTTCCATTTTTAGGCTGCTTCTGATCACTTAATAATACCTTTACATTTCTGTAATAAAACTTGTAGAGAAGAAAAGCTTTTTCAGTGATAAAAACCCAACATATTTTATTTTTGTTTTATCTTTTATTCACTCTCAGTAGCTGCAGAGTTTAACCATCGCTACCAAATTTTGGAATTATGAACAGTATCACATGTGTATCCCAAACCCAAGAAATACATACATAGCACAGAACATTCCTTTAATACTGAAACAAAGAGTATCTGGATCATTTTGTATTTCTGTTTCAGACAATTAATGTCTCAAACTATTATGCTGTCTCTATCAGGAATTCACTAATTACTAAAGCTACTTGTTATTACATGTATCCAATTACTTCTATCAGTAAGTCCAGAATATAGACACGCTTCAAAAGAATGACCCTAACAACTACCACTTCTACCCACAACAGATTAGGATGTATTAAGGAAAAAAAACCCCGCTACAAGATTAGACAAGAAAAAAAAAAGATAACTTGGTCAATTTTCAGATTCTTCTGAAAGAACTACAAAAATAATAGATAACTGGAAACCATAATAGAAGCTTTAAAGTTCGACATCTGACAGTATCACAAAATCTTACTTGAAAAGTCTTGGACAAAAAATTAAACATGCTGAAAGAAGGCAGGCAAGTGGTAATGAACAAGTGGGGAGAGCTAGGAAGGAACTGAAAGAGTATCATTTAGGCATGGTATTATTGTGGCATATTCCAAAAACAAGGGTGATCCCACTGAATGGAACTTGTCAGAAAGCGTCACACTGCAAACGCGGCACAAATGTTCACAGAAAATGACAGCTCTGAGAAACAGATGTACAAATAAATGACTACACTTAGAATAATGCAAGCTGATCTTGGCATACAGGAAAAAGATATTTAGTGTATTTCAAGAAATTTGTTAATTAGGAATAGAATCATGGAATAATTAGGAGTGGGAACTAAGTAAGAGGCTCTGGCAGAGAAAAGGCAGAGCACAGTTGACCATAGCATTTAGGTCAGTCTCAGTATTAGAAGACCCACAACAGAGCATAGAGACAGCATAGAACTGTTTGTCAAAAGCAGGTTCCACTTCCAACTGGGAAGATGGCACACAAATTTGAAGTGGCTTAGCAAAATTAAAAATTCCAAAATGCTGGAAAGACTGAACTTAAAGGGAGAAAAAAATAAACCCTAAACATACCAGTTTTGCACAGTAATACATGAGATGGGGGAAAGAACACATGAGGTTTGCAAAAACATGGGTTAATAGAGAAACCAAAACTCACTGAGCACCAACAGTATTTAGTCTCTTTAGTCCCCTTCAGTAATATCACAGGCACATATATACGTGCTCTCTTTGCATTAGGAGTAAAGCACATTTAAACAGAAAGGCTGTGAGATCCTATCTGATCGCTCCACTGAATCTATTTCATCTCACCAAACGGTTTAACTCTAGAAAATTACACAGTAACAGGACAGTGAAGGCTCCAATGCTATTTCCATTTTAAATCATGCCTCAAACATTTGTATTTCTCAGGGGAAAAAACCCAGCACAACTGTATCTATTAGAAATACAACATCTTATGCCTGGATTCCACTTAGAAGCCGAATTTCTGTGAGAAAGTTACCATTAAGACTTAAGGCACTTGAGTCTACAAAATGTTTCCTTCCACATTCCCTTTCTTATTAGCAAAATGCACCTAAAATATCAAAAATGTTTAAATCAAAGTTAATTGAATATGTTATTGTACATAATAACCAGACCTTTTGTTGCACATGAAGAAGGGTTTAAAAATAGCAGAACTTGCAGCTGTCTGAAAATTACATGTCCAATAGCCTTAAGTCATAACTTCTCTCAACTCGAGGCTTGGAACGATGCTGTAAAATTTTTGCACGTGTGGTATCTGAAGGGAGAAGAGTGATAGAGACCTTTTGGGCTTTTACACCTTGGGACGTTCTAGCTCAAATAAAGCTCACCGCTCTTTCAAGTTGGAAATTCCTCCGAAAATAAGAGTGCAGTCTATGCCCCTCTGCAGTGATTTGTAAAATACTACTCTTAAAACACTGATGTTAAAACTCGGTGTATGAGTCTCAACCAATATGAGCACTGAATTTGCATTAAGCAGCAAATGAGATATGATAACTAGGGTGAGAAATCACAGCTGTGTTTTTGGAAAACACCTAATCTCATCTGATTGAGTTTTAAGAGGGAAGAGGAGAACATCTAATTTTCCAGGATATCTAAAAGATCGATGAAGAGAAAAAATAGTGGAACATAGATTTTCTGTACAACTGGCTCACTAACAGACTCCTAACACTGACCAAATCCCTTGTTTTGCAGGGAGAAAGGACATCTGCAAACCCATTTAAACTGAGTGGTGTCCCTGTATCCCACATCCTGACTCAGCTAGCAGCCTGGTATAGTCCTTTAACACAGCACCCCACCTGGACTGATGCATTTTGCTTCTCAGCAGGGATTTCTGCTCTTCCTTAGATGATCCAGAAAGGAAAACTGAGCAATAAATGTGGATGTCGCCTCGGAATAACGAAGTCCAAGCAGACATCCTTACATGCACTACCATAATTTTTTGGGAAGAGCTTGCCTCTCTCCAAGGCGTCATCTCCTGTCACCCAGCATCACCATGTCCTTGGCACCCCAAATTGATTAGGGTGAAACTGGGGACAGACCGTGGTCCTGTGCTCTTCCAAGAGCTGCAACAGGAAAGGCACTGACGCTGCCCTGACGGCTCTAGTTCAACTCCACAGTGTGGATTAGTGCTTTAGTTTTTTTCCTTCTCCCCAAACTCTAGCACCTGCTACAGCCCCTTTGTGACTCCACTGTGGTCTCTCTCTCTATTTCATCTCCCAAGGACTGCCAGGAGCAAACCTCTGGACCTCATGCTCCAAACTGTGCCAGGTATATCACACACCAAGCTCTCGTTCTTCAATAGAGATTACTGCAGACGAACTACTAATACCACCTCCAAGTAGATACACCACGAGTGTAGTTATCTGATCTCCACTGCTCAGATCGTCCTGAAACATTTAATTTTCCTTGCATGTGCTCATCAGGCTCCTCTCGGCTTCCCTCCTGAAGTTTCCATTCTGAGAGCGAGCAATCTCTCCCTCTAGATACATGCTCTTTTGTTTTCTTTTTGAGTGCTAGAAAGCAATTTCCAGTAAACTTAGGAATGAACACATTTAATTAGTTTTAATTAAAATGCATTAAACATTACTAATTTTTAATGCTAAATTTTTTTAAATGGCTAATAATTTATTAATTGCGTATATACAATAATTTAAAATATTCTACTTGCGCAATGCATTTTATAGCCACATAACACATAGCAATATACGATGCTATATGGACTTGGATTAGGTAAAGCCTAGATTTTTCATCTGTATTATTTCCTTTGCCATATGTAACCATATTATGCTGTTGTTATTTAAAGAACACATATTTTGCTGTAAATGAGACACAAACATAAAAGGCAAAATAAAAACTCGAGAGAAATTGCTTGGGTTTTGCAGAATAAAAGTTGCAGCTTTCATACAGCGCAGTGAAGGTAGCTCAATACAGAGAGCTAACATTAACGAAATATAAATCCTTGATAAGTATAGCAATAATATGCTCTCAAATAGAAGTGTGAGGGTAAAAAAATCTTTAAAATCTCCACTTATATCTCCAACTTTCCCTACATTACATCAGAAGGTGTGATGACAGGACAGCTCAGGTGCCTCACTCTGCAGCAGGAGGCAATGAGGCTGAATACTGCTCTGGATTTTTGCCAAATGTCATTCTTTGTCAACTCCATGGTAATTAGGAATCTGTCTCTTTGCGTGAGGAAGCAAGACTTCTCCTTGGGTACTGTTCCTTACAGAAATCAAACTGCCTTAGATATGTTCAGGAACCATGTACCTCTGCCCAGGAGAGGTTCCAGGTTTAACAAAGCTTTGGCTCATCAAAATGATAAGGCTGCAGCTCCTTCCTAATGCTACAGAAAGGAATGAACTACCCTTCACAGAGAGAACGACACTAATGCAGCTGTTCAAAAAGCAACCCCGACCTCCGCGGGATGCTGGGACACCAAATGCAGGGAAGGAAACAAAGTCATCTAATTCTGGAGAATACTGTTTAGGTGTTACCTGATCCCTGGCGTGTTCTCCCCCTGTTAATGTGATACTAAGTGGACATGACTTACTGCCGGGATCTCTCTCTCTGGAGTTCACTTGTTGGCTCATCTCACTTGTCCCTTCAGAAGAGATTATCTGGGAAAGCCAAACTTATACCAATTAAGGCAGCAAAGAAACTGCAAAACTGGGCATGGAGAGGCTGCAGTAACTTGGAGGAGTTTGAGCTGCAGTCATCTTGAGAAAAGCAAAAGCAAGCAGGTTTTTAATCAGCATCTAAGCTTTTCCTCAGAAAACGAGAATCTAGAGTCTTCCCCTCAAGATACTACCAGTATATTTCATCTCTTCTAAATGACATTAAAAGGTAGTAACAGCTTAATGCAAAGATGTGCTGCACTGAGAAACAGATTTAAGACAATGAGGCTGTAGCAGAAAGCTCCTCTGCCACTTAACAATAGAGAGTGAGAATATTTTCATTTATTTTCACTTAAAAAGGAAGTCAGAGTCCTGTGACTGCATTGATAGGAACGATGTACACACACTTCTTTGCCTTGAACTAAGGAAAAAGGAGCTGGTTCTTTCAGATGGAGTGGCAGTGCACAGAAGTCTTCAGCTCTGCCTCCCTTTGCTCCCGATAAAAGCTTGGAGCAATGAACTCTCAGGAGATTAGCGCACACACACGCCAGCTCCAAAAACTTTAGGCAGCATACATGTTCCTTTGAGTCTTGTACATGTGTTGTGTATAATGTGCTCTTTTTGATATTGAAAAGTTGCTAAGTTGTTCTCAAGCTGGAAAGGGTTTTCCATTTAGATAAGGCCAAAGCTACTGCACAGCACAAGCACATGCGTAACACTGGAGTCTGAGAGCAGCACAAGCATTGGCCGTTCCACCAGGGGCTGATAAGAACGATTCCATTTTATACAAATCCTACTGGAAGTTATTTAACCCCAACATGCATTCTTCTGGTGGCACTGCCAGCATCACCCTCCCACATCCCACACCTTTCTTTCACAGCAAATTGTAACCAGTTGTCCTGTCCCTCTGCTTGGCTCCTTGCATTTAATGTCTCTAAAAGTCCACACCTTTTCTACACATTGGCTGCTAAAAATACCACATGGACAATACCATCTATATTATGCATAGAATCAGCCCTCATATACACGAGAAAGGAAGAAAACTATTGAGATTTTAAAGAATTAACATTTCTATTTGTCTCAGTTTCTTCACTGTCTTGGCAGCACATTTGGACCAAACAGTGCTGTCCGCTCTGCAAACACAGATTTGACACCAGGATGTGCTCTATCCCTTGTTGTGAAAGAGCGTTAACAACCTTGCACTTATTTATCACTGTTCACACATACAGGTCTAACACCAAGCTAGAAAACACACATGCACAACCAGATTTACCCTGAAAAATATAGAGGCTTGCTGGATGCTTTCAGTGAATGGGACTGGCCTAAGCACAGCATCCCTTCAGCTGCTGCTGAAACACAGGAATTGTGGTGGGAGGATGTGGCGGCTACTCGGCAGCACAGAACAGCACCGAGAGGTTTCTCCTCCATGAATTTGAGACTGCTTGGGGCATTTAAGTTGGCAGAACTCTATAACCCAACTGGAACCACGCCAGCAGGGTTCACATGCTGCTCTTGAAAAGTGAGCCACCGAGGCTTTAATCACCACGAGTGGCAAGGACTTAATTTTTCATCTCATTTGAAATATGCCGTGCTCAACAGCAGACCGAGCCTCTTATAAAACACCATCTACTAATCAACACTGTCTCCTGCTTCACTGGATTGCCTTGGATGTCTCCTGTTAGGAGTCCTACAGCAGCCCTGCCAGGCTTAGCCTGTGACCTAGGAAAATCTTAGCCCACCACAGCAGGGCACAGGACACATCCCACACACAGGGCATATGGATCACTGATACTGCAAAATTCAGCCTCCAATTTCATCTGACATTCTTCACTTCCCACACCAGTGCCAGCATTCTGCCTTTGGCTTGGCAGCAGGGCTAGATTTTAGGACCACAGCTGTACCCTGGCATCCCATCTGTGTGACATTCCACGAGGGGATCTAGGAGATGTGACGGGAGCTCATCTCAGCAGAGGTGGTCTAAACATACCTGCAAGGAGCTCAGCTCAGTAAGCTCACGTCAGAAGGAATATCTGTGTGAAGGAAAAACTCCTTAAATAGATGTGCTCCTTGTAAAACTGAGGTTTACACTGAGGTTTTGAGGAAATTCAGTGTTTCAGCCTGAATCACTGGAAATTTTAAAGAGATACTACGCATAAACTGTATGCTGTGAAAATCAGCTCATCTATTGTGAGTCTGCTGTTTGCGACATCAGTATTAAGATACTTATCACTTTTTAATTCACATGAAGTTTACTTTTCCCAAGAGTCCTAAAAAAAATACTGAATTGTGTCAACGCACGCAATATTGTGATAAACCCTTCACATGCATTCAGTTTGTGAGTGTTACTGAACTATACAGCAACACCACTACAATAAAATTCCATTTTGTTTTTTCAGCTCATCACAACCAATGTGATTTAATATCATGGTTTTAAGGGCTTTGGGAAAAAAAAGTAAGGTCTGATGCTATAGGAGGGATAAATGGATGTCTAAATCTTACCAAAATCAAAATAGATTTTTACGTGTAATTCTAAAGTTTCTTAAAATCCATCCCCCTCCCCACCCCCTACTCAAGTTCCCTGGCCAAGGGTATGTGATCTTACCCGTACCTTTTATCTTAAAAGATCCCAAAGAATATATGTACATATTTTGATCAAACTGAAAATATTTGTTTGTAGAATATTTTATACACACCCCAATAAAAGATAACTGAATGTAAACTCTGCTGTTCTGAAATGTAAAGCCTGTAATACAGAAACTTAAAGCTGTATGGTAAAAATACATCGATTTTCTTTAAAACAGCAAAAGAAATTAGTTATTTCTGAAAGCTTACAGATGATCTATCACCTCCAGCAGTATTGTGATCGAAAATACTCAGGGCAGAGAGAAAGCCTCTTGAATGACTGTGTTAAAGAGTTTCCCATGCAAAACCAAATGCATCCTTGTTTCATATTTAATTTGCAACAGGATCCCCAGCAGCTGAGCTGTGAGAGCTCTCCTGGCTGGTGCCTTGCTGCCTGCTGAGACAGGCTCCACACGAAGGGGGCACACAATTGAAGCCTAAATCCTCAGAGCTGCACCTCAGCTCCCTTTAAAGTTAATCTGAACACACTGGACTCCAAAGGAAATGAAAAGTGAGTTTCTCTCCCTTCCTATGGCACCGGGACTTCCTGTGTTTTAGCGATTGGTCAAGAACTATTATTTCCTCCGTGCTATTCCCAGTTGTGACTGTCAGACGTAATTAGCGTTGTCCGCACACAAGCGCAAAACATTTGTTTAAATAAGCCTGGAACCAAAGTCCCACATGCACAGAAACCTGGAGAAACGTGGAGAAACTCGGAGAATATTAAGATTCAAATATGCAGTGCCTGAACGAACATGCTGCTCTAAATATTTAGAAATGCAAAGTTCGTTTGCTGAGATGAATATCCATAAAAATCTATGCAAGATAAGGGGTATTAAAATTATTCACTCTCCAGTTCAGGATGGATTATTTGGCCAATCTGTTAAGCTGTACCTCTCAGACACCCAGAATCAGTACCATCCTCCTCCCCTCAGGGAAAAGAGCTCATAACGTTTGAAGAAAAGTATGCTCCATCCCAACCGTAGGAATACACATGAAACACAGAGTCTTCCTTTAACACAACCCTTTGGAATGGGAAAGCAGCAGACATCAACAGTGAGAATGCAGAGGGCAAACAAGTTCACCAAAGAAAATAAATTAAGCAGAATGTTGCAGATTGTAAAGTGGCCAGAATAAAGGCCATTTAAGTTGTTATCGACCTCTTTCAAACACACACACACAGAGCTGAAGTTCAGTTTATCTCTCCATATAAAATACCACCCCTGGCAGCGTGGCGTCATCGCTTATAACCATCATTGAAACATTAATCTCAAACCAAGTCAGAGAAATCTGTGACTTACTCTGTTCCCACCTGAAGACCCACTGTTTTCCAGCCCTGGGCTAAGTACAAGCCAGATCCAGCCCTGCTCAAGTTTGACACTGCTCCTCAAAAACACAGGTATGCTATGGTAGGCTTTGCTTAACCGACCCAAACAATACACATTTATACACAACATGCACACAGGGTTACATTTTACCCAGTCACGCTGTTCAAAGAAACAGAATCCAAACTAGAGAAATACAGAAAAACACCGCCTTGCCAAGCCATCAGAAAACCATTTATGTTTCTAATGAGTGCAATTACAAAAATGAAAGATTCTGAAAAAACACAGCTAAAGATGAACTTTAATTATCCAAACATCTGGCTACATGAACTGGGGTCATGTCTCCAAATGTCTTCGCATTTGAACTCTCCCTGTTATCCATCCAACTCTGCATTTCTCCAAGTCTTGCAGAATTAACTGGAATTGCCTACACACAAAAATGAGCTATCCCTTCCTAATGACTTACCCAGTCACTAGCATTCTCTTTAGCTGAGAGCAGGAGAAAACAGGAGCATGTACCAAAGGTGAAGACTGGAAGAAGATGATCTCTAAGGTCCCTTCCAACCCTAATTCTAAGGAGACACTGAAGTCAAGAGCTGTATGGTAGAGTGCTTATCTGTGTGCAGCAAAAGACAAATAATTCAAATGAGCTTTCTTAGTCATAATTTTAAAAATTAGAAGGCAGAATTCCTTAGTCTTAACCTGGACTGTACCACATGCAGAAGCCTATAATGAGTCATTCCCCTGATTAATGCAAGAGAGATATGGGGTCCCATAATCCACTCATGATCTTTGTCTAGACAATGTTTCTTTCTGATGCTAAGATCAAGGTTAGGCTCAGCTATGCTTGAAAATGTGCACATAAACACCAAGCAGTATCTATTCCCCAACAGCTCCAAGCATGGATATTTTTTACAGGAGGTAAGAAACATTTCTGACACTTCAGAGGTGTTTAACTGAGAAAAGTTACCCCGCAAGTAACACTTCTCCAAGCAGTTGGGTAATTCAGAACAACTACCTGGAGGGCCAGCTCCTGAATTCCAGGTGTGAACTATTCCCTGTGTCCATGTAAATGCCACAGTTATTAATAAGTGGCAGGAGGATGCTGGCATTTCTTAAGGCCACGTTTCTCAAAATCAGGCACATGTATGAGGTCTCAACCAACGTGTTCTACTTCTACATCCTCGTACAAAATTAAGGCTTGTTTGGGCTATGAGACATTTCTCCAAAAGTTTGGCACAAATTCCTGTGCAGGGAGGTAACAATCAAATTTGTGGCTTTGCTCCCAGTAGCTAAACTGACTTTTATTTGTTTTTTAAGTGCCAGGAATTGTTAGCTATCACTAACATTTTCATTAAGTTAAAGCATCCTTGGTGTCAGAAGCCAGAGGAAGAAAAGAGTTTGATTAAAGAAAAATAGGAAAGGCTCCTGCATGAAAACACTGAAAATATAAAAAGTTACCTTGTAATAAAGCTACAAGGTCAGCCCTTAAAACAGGCCAGTTGTGCTTCTCTTTTATCCTGCTTAAAGAATCAGCCAGACTTTCCATTTCCCACTCTCTTCCCTCAAGTCCCCAAAAACACTCAAGGCAGCAAGGGAAAGTCTGAAACGCCCGAGAACAGTAACACCCAGCTATCAGATGATAACCTAATTTGAAACTTATGCTTTCAAAGGCACAAAGGTGTCTGATGATCCAGCTGAAATAAAATCCTCAAGCATAGCTGCATTAGACAGTGCAGGAAGCAACACAGGCACTAAACAAAGTCACACATTGTCAGAAAAGGGAAAAAACTGATCTGACGTGACGAGTCAAGACAAGTGACAAAAGTTTTGCTGAAAAAGGATCAGTAGGAAATTAAAATCATGACAGCATTTCTGTTCAAAATACACAAGACAATAGAATCCTTTTATCACAAAGTCCCATTTTCTCCTCCAGTTTTATTCTAACCAAAATTGCAATTTGCACATCACAATGCAGTGAAAGGATCCATGACTTTCATTCCCATTCCATGTAAATAATTTGCTGCAAAAGGCTGGCTTTTATCAGTCAACTTCTGCATTTTGCAGTTTTTATTTCTGAATCCTTAAGAATCACTAACAACTTGTAAGTTATCTAAACAGGTCTGAAAAACAGAAAAATCTCTGAGAAGGTTTTAAAAGGATGATATGTCCCCTTGAAGTCACGTTAGCTTCATTTCAATTGCTATATGCAGCAAATAAAACTAGATAGCTTAAGAAGCTAAAACAATAAATTTTCGCAATGCTGAATTTTTATAGTTGGTTTTACTAACTCTTTGCTGTTACTTTAAAAAAAAGGAGGCAGCATCTTTATAAAATTTATTTTCTGATTTGTTTCTTCATGTATAGCCAGGTTCCACCTGGTTTATTTATTTTGAAGGATAAAACACTTAAAAGACCCCAACAAACAAAACCACGAAAATTCATCACAAGCCTCTCCTACAATTCCAAACAAACATTTTTAATCCATTTCCTCCATTCCCCAGTTCCAGCTGCCATTCAGTTTCTTATAAAACAGAAAGAGGTTTGGGGTTTTTTTTCCAAAGACATGAATTATTAGGAGAAGTTAGGTACTGGTCTCCTAGACAATATAAAATAGTGCATGTCTCTTCGCCAGAGTCTACAAATCCCAGCTATGTGATTTAGTTCCTGCCACAGATAAAGTTTTACTATCGCACTTATTACATTGATTTTTTTTTCTTTCCTCCAAGTGCTGCAAATTAAAGAAGCTCTCCTGTGAAAGTCTATTTAACTCCACATTTAAAAAAAAAACTCCCAAAACCTTCATTAAATCCTTTCTTGCAGGATTTCACTGGAAATTATGGTTTCGATTATGATACAACTTCTTAAGAAAAGGTAAAGATACAGTTGTCCTCCCAATTATAGCTTTATCAGCACGCCTTCCAGAAAAGTTATTTTTCTGCCTAATGGCAAGATTTAAAGCAGACACATTTTCTGTACACTTTTTTTTGTTCCTGTCTCATATTTTCCTTTTTTCCTTTGAAACCTGCCTCTCCTATTGGCTCTTTCCCAATGCCTTTCTTCTGGCTGCATCTCAAGCTTGGCTGCTTTTCTCATTTTGTCTGTTTCTGCTGTTGCTCCTTCCTCGCTGGGCTGCTGCAGACGTGATGATCCCTCCTCACAAAAGCAATCAGAGTCTGACTCTCAGCACAAGGCACACACAGCTAAATGATGCCTGCGAGTATCAGCAACCAGGCACGATGAGCAGCCAGGAGCAAAATCTTCACAGCCTGGCAGGGCTTTAACTCTTCAAACTGCTTGAATCCACAGTACCTGTTTGTCAAGGAGTGGTGGTTTCCTAACCAACTATACTGGAAAAGCCCTGTTGAAAAGATCATTGCTGCTTTAAACTCATCAGTGCAGCTGCTAGAATGAGGGAGAGCTAGTCTGTGGGGTTAAGCCAGACTTGGGGAAAGCAGAAGGGTTTAAAAATGACAACAGTGAGACCTGTGTTACCAAAACAGCAAAGTGGATACCCCAGGATCCCTTTAAAAGCCCATCACACGCTGATTTACAAAGAGGGATTGGCTTTGTTTAACCCTTGGAGAAACCAGAGATTGAAATCATTCTGGTCTGAGATCCACAACTTGTCACACTCAGTTCTGGCCACAGAAAGCACTGCCAGACTGAAGAGGCAGTGACAATCCTGAAGTTCTGATCTATTTCCCACTGGAGCTCGACACTTACACTTTTTGTCACTCTGATGCTTAATGTTTTATACAATTACAATTCTAGCACTGGTAGAACCTAGACACAAAAACGTGTTCTTCTGATTAGCACCTTGCTTCACCAGCACCCCCAATTCTCATCAATTCAAACAAGATCAGCAGCTACCACAGCATGAAAAACACCAGAGATGGGCTAACATGAGCTGTAATTTGACAGCTGGGTTTCCATGCTTCCAGGTGGCTGGAAGCATCAGGTTTTGGTAGGTAACAGGTTCTAACATCGCATCAGCAGCACAGGGGGGAAAAGGCAGGACTGTAAGAAGATCAGCAATTTTATGCTTTGATCTGACGGGGAAATAAAATGCTCTGACAGAAAAGGCTACAAATAAATCTGAATTTGTAAACTGTGCCAAGAACTTGTCCTGACTCAATGATCAGAAATACAACGCCAATGCTTGAGCACACATTACCAGGAATGAAAGACAACAAAATTTAATGCCTGGTAAAAATTACATTCGCTTCCAGATTGTTTTTAAGGGAAAGGAGCTGAACCTCTAGGAGTGGGAGTGAAGTGGTACAAAGCAGAGGACAGAAAAAAATGCAGCAGGAACTGAGGAGAAAGTCTGACTCTCTAAAAGCTCCCCTTCTCCCCACAGAATATCTAAACTAGTGGGAAGAGACTCTCATGTCTTCTCCTCGTATCCCACTGATGTGCCCCAGTACAATTACAGTGTGAAAGAGGAACAAGGGTCTAATGCAAACACCACAGACTATGAACAGCACTGCACACACAAAACCAACGTGCTTTCTTCAGTTTTCCAGGCAGAGAAGTAGGGATGAACTCTGTGACTTCAAAAAGTCACAAAAACAGAGCAGCTGATATAAAGCAATTATTTAAAAAAAAAACAAATAAAAATTATTATTATTTTTTTAAATGAGGTGATAAAAAGAGGCAGAAAGCACAAGTAGAAGTTAATTTCAGGAAGCTTAAAAATAAGGATACTGTGGTACATGCAGGAATCACACCTCACTTTTCTTTGTTTTAATCATGGAGAATGGTACATGTTTTTACAGCATCAGGACTCAGGGCTCTAAACATTATCACAAAATGTAATAGCGATTATTATTAGCTGTGGAGAAGTATCTGGGCGTTCTCAGCTGGCCTAGTTTCAGCACAAACTGTTTTGCTTCAAATGCAATCAACAAATTCTATGAAGTTGATTTATTATTGTAAAACGTATGTTCTCTTGCATTAAAGCACAAGAAATAAAGCATGACCATCATGTTTTGTAACTAATTTATTTTTTTCTCTTTTTTTAATCTGTCTTACAAGTTTACCATGACATTTTAGTGACAACAGTGCTAAACTAACTCAAAAACAAAAAGGAGACTAATTAAAAATAGGCAGACAGCGAACATCATGATACATCGGCATAAAATTATCCCTTCAGTGTCCTTTGTAAAAATACTGCTAAAAACCCAACATTTTCCATGGCAATACTGAGTCAGATTGTTTTATAATATATAGAATTATATATGCAGATTGTCACAGCTCAAGCATTTGGTTAGAGCTTGCACTCCATATTAAAGGCAAGAAAACATTTTCTGCTTTCTTGGAACAAAACTTGTATCACTGAACTGAACTTGTAACCGACACAAATTGGAGATCTTGAAAACTTACTTGTCTTCTTCCCTTTTCCCTGCAATTTCAGGAATCACTCAGGGCTCTTTCAGAATTTCTTACTACTGAGTACAGTGAAGGAGATGGCTCCTCTCAGGCTGGATGGGTTTCCTGCACTTATGGATTCACTGGCAATGATAACTAAGACATCTCTTGAGCTGCTGGGCAGCCCCTGCATAGCCTGAACCAGCTCTGGAGTAAGTGGAAATGAGAAGTTGGTTACATGTGCAGAACTAAAGGACTTTAGGGAAGGAGGGCAGCAACACCTACTGGTCGTGGAGCAGACTGAACACTGCTTTGGTTTGGTTTTTAAATTAACAATACTAAAAAAAGAGCTTTTTCTTACTAAAAGCTGTGGCTACATTATTGCTAAAATATATCAGCACTCACAATTTCTGACCCCTAAGAGTAAATAAATATTCGTAACTGAGCTGAGCTCTTGGTTTCTACATAAAACGGGACATAATGAGTCCTGATGACGATTCCTTTAAGTCACTGAAAGATTTACATCACACACCCTAATGTGCACAAAGCCTTCCTCCATTACTAATTAGTGCCTGCTCAAAGCAACTCAAATATTATGGACTGCACAATCTGAGCAGCTGCATGTTTTCTTTCCACACTAAAATATTGCAAAGTATTTAAATGGCTTCTGCAATTCTTCAGTATTTTTACAATGCACTCCTTTAATTTGCAAAAGAAAGTTTTTCTTCCAAATTTTACTTGGAATAATGTAAAACAAAACATACATAGCGGTTTTGTGATCCACCTCATCCCTTTCAAAACAAACCACAGAGTGCAAACACCATTTTCAGAAAAAACTTTAATTCAAAATTAAAACGTCCTCAACTGTAAATATTTTAAATCAACTATAACAAATCTTCATTCAGCAACTGTATTTAATGCTTCCTTTAAATTTCCATTTAAAAATATATTTTATTCATTTTTTCAAGTTGTGTCTGTCTATAGGTCCTCTGATACACTACCCTTAGGCATCAGAAGTTTTCCTGGTTCTCATCCAACTTTGGAAATAATATCTTCTTGCTTCAGGTGTTAAAAGGATTCATACATTATTTATAAGGACTGCTAAAATCTAACTCTTGGATCTAACTTGCAAGAGAAAGAGTATAAAAAGTTACATATAGAAAAAAAAGAAAAAGCACAACTGTCCTCATTTCAATTTTTAGCCTCTCTTTGTATGTTGTGTGTTGTCAGGCTGAGTCTGTAACTCTCATCTCTCCCTCCCCATGCTCAGATATTTGTCTGCAGCTGCTTTGAACCTCGCTGGATTTGACTTTTCTTGCATATTTTAAAGTATGATTTTCCGAGGGAAAAAAACCTAAAACAACTCCAACACTGCTGGACAAACTTACTACACTTCAAAGATGCCGGATTTCTCTGAAGGAATGGTGTTTGTTTACTTCCTGAAAACCAGGCTAAACAAAGTATCCAGAGCAGGGCAGCTAAAATCCCTATCCACTTCTCAAAGTCCTCTTCCTCTGTACTCTTCTTTTATATATGCTGTCCACATATATGATATTTACATTTTGTTTGCCCCTTCCTGGTTTGAGAGAGTTCACAGCTAGATTTTTAAAACAACTCTTCTGACAAACTTCACAAGGGTGAGACTTTAGGATTTCCTTACCAAGTTAAGAAAGTATTTCTGTTTTGAACAGCAGTTCCATTTCCTGGGTTGTATTCAGGCAAGAAACACTGAAATGCTATTGATCTATAAAACACAACTATAGGAAACAGAAAACTGAAGTCTACAGAGCCTCAGAAATACTCACCAGGATAAGTAAGTCCCCACCTTGTTACTGGAATGAGCGTATTTGCTCAGAACACATGAAACCCAGGACCTGCTCCTCAGATACCTGTTCTGGACAACAATTTCACTTGCTCTAACTGGAGCACATAGCAACTGCGTCCTTAGAGCGGAACACGATGTAAGAAAGCCTGAACTCACACTTCCTACAGTTTGCTAAATCACTACCCCATGCCACACTTTGCAGCAGCACAGCAATGGATTTCTTTATCCAATAAGGTGATGTTGTTTATATTCATTCTTACACTGGGTGGAGTTTTCACACCTCTTTCAAGAGGCAGACTTCGAGAACTTGGTTCTTAAAAAAAAAATATGCACAATAGAGCATGATATCCTTTCTGTCCCCACAAAATTCTAAATTAACTGTCTTGAGCAGGTTGCACCTGCTCATAAGACTCTTTTGGAAAATTAAGTTCTTCTGTCTGGGATTTTTATACCCACAAGCTTATATGTATTTATTTCCACACAAAGTACAGTTGTGTGCTGCTCACTATTCAAATGGAAAGACAGACTGGGTCATGTTCCTTAAAGGTTTATCTTATTAGCAATCAAGTCTCATACAGCTGAAAAATAGAGAAAACAATTTTGTTTTTTCCACTGCCACAGTTAAAATTTTCAGTTTAGTTCCAGCCCATAGTACTTCTATAGCTGGTTTCACTGCTTCCTCAACCTTTGCCTCTGTGGGACAAGAAACGGAAGGAGCAGCTGGAACAGTGAAGATGAAACCCTAATCAACACTAGCAAAGAGAATTAAAAGCCAGTACAATGCCTCTAAAATACTCTTACTTCCATATTTTGAATTTGTTTTAACTGGAAAATGAGGTTTTTCTGTTCGGTTGGTTTTGGGTTTTTGGTGAAATTTGTTACAAGTAAGGAGAAACAGCTGTCAGGAGCAGGAAATGCTGTGCCAGTCTCACCAGCCTTCCTTCTTCTACATTTACCAAATTACAGAAGCTCTTGCAGGATACATAAGGGGGAGGCTAACACATACAAGGTAATACAAAGCACCCATTTCTGTCGTCATCTGAAAACTTAAAATTTAGAGTGCATTATAGAAACAAGGGTTAACATGGAGAATTTTTGGCACAAGTTAATCTGGAAGGAAAGTAAAGAGTGGAAAACAAACTTGCCACAGCACTGCTACCCTGCTTGAGCAACACCCCCCAGGTCCTTCCTGAGCCACTGCCACGGGGCAGCACAGCTCGAGCTGCCAGGGGGTGCCCACAAATACCCAAACACACCAAAAGTGAAAGGAAAGGATTAATTTCGCACCTTCTTGAGAGGAGACAATAGGTGGCAGGTAATCAGGGATGTACTCCTTCCTCTCTTCCGCATCCTTACTTCCCGGCTGGGGGAACTGTAGGACATTGTTCTTGCTGACGGGGAACGAAGGGATTTGATGTGCAAAAGTGACAGGTTCAATATTGTGTATATAATCTTCCAGCTCATGCAGGTTAACCCCCATAAGCTTGAAGGCATCGCCTACGTCATCCAAAATTGGATCTGTGCGGCCATCTGGAACAAAAGAAAACAACAGGAGGACAATATTTTCGCAAAAATCGAGGTTAAAATATTTGACCTGAAGATGCTTCAAGATTACAGTCCCCCAGCTCACCACCAGTAAGAGAGATAGATTTACTGCTCCACAGTTCTACCAAGTTTACTTTTAGAAAGGTTTTGTTTCGAGACATCACTTTGTTTCAAATCACACCATAAAGGAACTGCACTCCAGGAAGCAAATCAAGCCAAAACGAGGAAGCAGCAACAGGCAGCTTTACCTGGCAACAGCCCATTAACACCACACAACCCCATATGCAGAAAGTGGTCTTTACCAGTACAGAACAGATCAAACATTATTTCTCAGCCTAGAAGAGGAACAATTTCATTTTTTTGAACAGACTGTAGTTCACAGGGAGAAAAAAAAGAAAGTCTCTTGATAAATAAAAAACCTTCACAAAGTAACTTTCCACCAGATGAAATCTACAGGCTTCAGAAACTATGAGCCACTTTACCTGCTGGTTAGCTACACCTCCTGGATAAAAGAGAGGAATATTAAGCAGTGGTCTGATGAGGAGAGCATATTTTATACTAAACTTTGGTGGCTGATTTCCTGGAGTGCAAATTAAGTTTGATTCCACAGCGAAAAATCTTACTTTCTTCAGAAAAAGCACAGTGAAGCCTCACTGGCCAGGCAGTCGGGATCATTAGTTAATATGATCTCCAAGAAAACAGTCCAACAGAAGATGCAGTTCGTGCTACACAATTAATTTGGCTCAAAGCTTTAAATTACACTTGCAGAAGTCCTCCAAGTACCTCAGTTTCCCTGACTTGGCAGAGGAAAATCCCTCGAAAGGCCTCTGGAGGGAGACCTAGACACCTGGCTTCGGCAGCCAAGGCACCACTTCAAGTCTCTTCCCGACTTTTCCTAATAACAATAACCCAAAAACAATGCCGTAAACCCCAAACATGATTTTTAATTCAATAAAACGATATACTGAATTATTACAATTCTGTAGAATTGGCTTATGAAGATATTACATCCCTATATGATGATAAGCTACGATTTACTTTAAAAAGTAATTATGGAAAAGCAGCCCGTGCTTATTGAAGGAACACAATGGCTATTGTGGAGCCCTAGCTTCAGATATCGGGGGGATGCTCTTTTGTTTGTCCTTTAACCTAATCTCTTCTCAGTTTATCTTGCAGCCGAGGCAGCTGAGCAGGCTGGTTCTCACATCACTGCATGAATTCCACCCCCCAGCCAGCTCACGCCTGCAGGTACATTTAGAAAATGAGAATTTTGTTCTAGAATTTCCCTTCTTAAATCCTGCGGTAAAGATAAGGATAATACTCAGATTATGGGGTTGATTCTCAGCTCTCCAACACTGGCCTCTTGTGTGACTCCGGGCAAGTCTCACTTGTTTTAATTCTTTCCACAGCTAAAAGGGAGATCGGACCAAGTTACTGCCAGTTTTACCCTCCTGTATCTGGAACGTGAACTCCGCTGGGCGAGAACCACCTTGGAGTTTGTGTTTGTGTAATACCTGGTACAAGTGCAACACCAGTTTCCTCTGCAAACTCCAGACTTGCATCCACATAATTACATGAGGATATCACCACTCTGGAGTAGTTCCGATCCTTATAGTTATTAGGGGGGAAAAAAGCATGTTTTATGCCTAAAAAATTAAAGTTAGATAATTGACACCACTAAGAAATTTTGAGTTGTTGCTTTTAGTTGCTCTTCAGGCTATGAAGGTACCTGTGAACTCACTGAAGCATTTTCTAACGTGGCAAGATTTAACAGGTACAAGTTTGACAGACAGGTGGAAAGAAAAACTTGGGAAAACTTTTCAAAGGTCTTTTCCTAGATCTTTTTAACCTCCCTTAAAGTGTGCTGACATGATTAGCAAGTGATAAATGCTAAAAAGGAATTCCTTCAACAAGTGCTTTTCAAGAACACGTGGCAGAGAAGCAGCTACTAAGTGTAACTGAAGTGTAAATACTTAAATGTATCACAAAACAATTATGTGCGTTAGAAAGGTGACCAAAAAAACCCCAAAGAAGATTCAGTTTTCCCACAGCTTTGACATTTGCCTCCAAAGAGACAATGCCAAGCCATAAGACAGATGGAAAGCTAAAAATAATGTTTAAACCTGCAACTATCAGAGGGATGAAAGGATGGAACAGTTAACCCTTCTTTTCAAGACAGTGTCCTCAGTGGTAAAAGTGTTTGAAAAAAGTTTCAGGTCTGTATTCATGTCTGTATTTAAAATCAAACCAGTCATCAGTTGGAAATTATCACAGCACAAAAAATGCATGAAATATAATTCCAGGTTATTCATCAAATAAAGACTTTACAATTTTATTTAAACAATTTAGCATTTCTCTTCACTCTCCAGCTCAATAAAAAAAACAGTAAAATAGAAGAAGCCAGACACATGAAAGGGAATGCTGACAAACGTGTAACACGCTCTCTCCTGGTGTTTCATTTAGTCTTAGGCTTTTTTCTGTAAGCAAATGATGCCAAGAAAAAAGTTTAATCTGTGCATACTGAACTTATCTCATTATTGTTCAGATATCTGGGCTATCCTCCGTTTAAAAATTCAGATGCTGAAGCCTCTCAGTGAAATAATTAATCCAATGTCACACACCAAGTTGGTGCCAGATCACAAACACTTCAGAGCTTCGGTTTCCAGTCTCTTGCTGTTCTTTATACCACAACACTTTAAATACTATCATTGTTCAGGACTGGGAAGAGATGAAGGAGGTGAGAATAGTGAATCCAGCAAGTTACAACTCTCCTCCTCATACCTCATCAACAGTGAACTAGGAAAATACCTTTTCTAGTTTAAAGCTGCACTGGCTCCCCGAATGGGAACTGTGCTCCAAAACTGGTAAAGCTGTGGCAGCAGCAGAGCTAAATTAAGACCATTTGGTCTCAAAACAGCTCACCAGAAACCGGTGGGAACGGCCGTGCAGCTACAATACTCTCAGCTTCCCTGGGCATGAGAACGAGCACCAGGGGAGGAGGAAACTGCACACGGAATTACATCCCAAAAAAGTACTGGACTGAAATGATGGGCAAAGAGAAACCAGGCAGAGCAGAGTATTTGTGTGGAAAGTTATCCAGCCCTCAGCCCCACTGCTCAGCATCACCTGCAGATGAACCAACCTGTCCACAAGGAAAACCAAATCAAACAGAAGGAGGATGGAGCACTAAACTCCCCTACAAACAAGGGTTTGGGTAGTGGGGAAAAGGAATTTTTAGAAGCTTCTAAAGCCTAGTTATTTTTGCAAAAGTCACAAGAATTCCTCCAGCAAACAAGCTGGCCAGTGCTCATGTCATCCAAAGGCACTGTGAGGGGGTGTGTGGGAGTTAGGGAACTGTCTTACTTTCCTTAAATTCAGTCTCAGGAACAGCTGATTTCCTTTTGTCAAACTCACCCCCACCACCTCCTCCTTCCTGGCCCAAAGTTCATATGAATGAGTGAAAATTTAACAGGTGAGTAAGTACAGAACAGAAGAGCTTTTAGTTTCATGCAAGAGTTCTTAAAGGAAGCAACTGCAGTTCTGTAATAAATATACTGAGAAAAATCAATGAGTCACCACCCGTGCAACATGTAGATGTGTTATAAATAGCTCAGCATTCTCCCTTACGGCTGCTATAAACGAGATTTTAAAAAAAATTTATTTTAACCAGCAAATTATTAGGTATAGCTCCTTGGTATTTTAATTACAGGCTCTGTCACAGATTCCTTGTGCTCCAGCACATCACACAAAGCTATTTCAGGATAACTGTTTCAAGGAGACAACACTGCTTCCATCCAGTAAAGTCATAAGCATGCACAAGAGGTTATTCAATAAATACAGATGCCTTACTTAAATGCACTTAAGTGAGGAGAAAAGGGTCCTATTAATGTAGTTACCAGTCAGGCAAAAGCATCTTCTTGCTACTAGTGCTCAGAGCCTGCTCATTCTCTCAGTAACCTCAGAAATGTCAAGCAAAAAAACCATGTCGTCTTTCTTTATATTAATAGCCGGTAAGAAGTTAATTAGCCCAAAAACATCAACACTTAAGGTTATCAGCACATAAAATGTACACTTAAAATGAAAGTTACGGGCCCAGGACAGATCCTTGTTACAAAGTCATTCAAGGACCAGAAGGGGGAATCAGCTCATTTAAATTGATCACCAAAATCTAATCCTTTGATAGAGATTATTATTGTATAGTGATAAGAATGAAGTAACTAAAAAAAAGAACAAAACCAAGGAAAACATATGAGGTAAATTTGATACTAAAAAGAAATAAAAAATTGGCTGATGCCAGGTGAATTCTCTCCTCTGTGGTAATTACCAATGAAAATATTGGTCTGCTGTTTGCATTCTCCCTTTGCTGTAATGAAGTTTACAGGAGAGACTGTGCAGACACTGGAGCAGTTTTGGAGCCAGTTCTGCCTCAGAAAACATTCTACAATATTGGCAATTTTTTCCTTCCAGTTATAATATTGTGCTCACAAGATCAGAACCTGCCTTTTAATATCAATGTAGTTGCATTAATAATACCAATTTCAATATAGTCATTAATATTTTCATATGTATATATAATTAGTATTTAGTCCTGCAAGGAGCAGGGACTTGGACCCAATGATCCACATGGGTCCCTTTCAACTTGAGATATTCTACAGTTCTATGTTTGCATAAAAATAATCTTCAAAGAAGTAGTCAAACAATATGAAACTAAAGACCAACTTTTAAATTTTATTTCCTAACTGTCAGCAAATTTCAGGAGAAAAAAAAATATAAAAGCACAATATATCCAAGCATATGCTCAGCACTCAAAATTGAAGGAAAGAGTATTGTAAAAGCCACCTTTAGATTCAAAAAGTTAATTATCCAGTTTATTATACTTCTTGTTTTAGCAGCAGATAATCTAAATTTGTCCTGTTGAAATATGCCCAGGGGCCCTCAGTGATAGAAGCTAAGTAGCTTCTATCTGACTGGTTTTTAGAGCAATGTAACAGAAAAATTAAGACTGTGGGGGCATGAGCCACAACTCCCCTCCTCATCCCTGCCATGAACTGCACCACCCACATAAATATACTGGAAACTGAACTCTCTCCCTGGATGTGTTAAGTTAACAGGTAAAACATGACATATTCTGTATGTCTATAACCCACCACCCCTCTGCCAAGCTACATTAGCTAAATTCATGGCAAACAAAGCAGATTCTGATCTGCCCTCATGGACAGCTCCCCAGTATAAAAAAATTCAACCTATACAACCCAGAGCAGATAACCCAAAGCACCAGCTCTGCCACCCCTCTATCAAACCAAGCGAAATAGGAGTGCAAAACAAAGTGGCACCTAACAGGGAGCTCTTCCTTTTTCACCTCTGCTTAAAACCAACAACAATAATGCAGAACTCTGATCTCAGAAACCACACTACATCAGTTTGTTTTGCAGCCCAATACCCTAATTACATACTCCAACGCTGTTTTTCAAATATTTAATTTAAATTTTAAGATAAAACAGCGCACAGCATATCGAATAGTGTTCCTCTGACAAGCATTCCACAAATTTGAGCAGCATAATATGGTGTACTTTAAGAGGAAAACCCTGATTTTCTCCCTGTAAGTTCAGCCTCTCCTCCACCCCCAACACAGCATTCAGAAGCATTTCACGGCATCAAACACATCTCAAACCCGCTTTGCAAATCCTTTTGCCTCCTCTTTGCAGCCACAGAAGCTCCCATCAACTACAGCTACTGCAAATGCAAAGAAACAACAGCAGAAAAGTAATGAAAATCTTGAATGTAGCTCTCCTAATGGGATGTAACAGCTGGAACAAAGATCTAACCCAGCTGGGAGAGCCATCATTTTCTTCTGCAAGTGAGAGAACACGTGAGCAGCGATGACAGGCTTTTCACAGCGATGCCACGGCGTCTCAACTACGTCAGAGTAAATCCATTCAGTTTGGAACACAAAGATTACGTCCCTCAGCTGACAGCCCTGCTAACTCGAACCCCACTGGTTTGACTCCGAGATAACACCCTGACAATAAAGATGCTACAATTGGAATTTAATTAATTCTACTTATGCAAAACCATGGCAGAATTCAACTCATTCATCCAGAGCTGGGTTTGTACAGTAACTAATTTTAGGAGCAAAAAGAAACAATTCTGAAATCGCAGGGAGATGTCAGCTCAGTATTAAGATGTCGTTTTACAAACCTTTTTAAAGAAAGAAATACAGGGAATATTTTAAGAGAGGTAATACAAAAAATACCACATCACTGGCATGAAAATGGTGTATTCCCCATCTCCTCAATTAAAAAAAAAAAAAA
>VZRR01011752.1:146595-206499 GCA_013398015.1 Oreocharis arfaki
ACCAAACAAAAAGATTGTGATACTTGTGGTACTTCTTTCCCCATTCCTAGAGGGGAGAAATGCCTTTCTCCAGTTTCAGTAAGCAAACCCAAAGCACGAGAGGGATAACCGAGCTCTGCAAACTTCCAATCCACAGCATCAAAAGGAAGAAGTTTTATTTGCATCACCTCTGTGTCTTTTCCTCCCAATCGTACAAACACTGCAGTACAAACATCTTCCCTAACATTTGTGCTAACCCTATCAAAGGACAGCTCTGACCAAGCCCAGGTGAGCTTCTTTTTTAGCCCGTAACTCCATCCTCCCAAACCCTCTCTGTTGCCTCTAACTGCTTTAAAGATCATTTCTGTGTGGATTGGGATACAAACTTCAAAGCTGCAGCAGCTGCACTTGTGCTGCTCAGAGATACAGGTTAATATTGCACAGTCCCATTTCTAGACTAACTGGTTCTCAAATTTGGGGAAAGCTTGTACAAGTAAACCTATTCAACCTGAGAAATCCAGTTTGCAGCACCAAGTTCCTCCTAAGCTTGGTTACACTGGCAGTGTCAGACTCAATCTCAATTATTCCTGAAATGATGGAGCAGAGGCAGGACCAGGTACACCCAGCTCATCACTTTGCTTCATAGAGGATCCCTGCAGCAGTTAGAACTTCTCTTCCTTTCCCTCCTTGAGAGAAGGGACACAACCTCCAGCAACAGTACTTTCAGCCTGTGGTTGCTCCTCTCCTGACCAAGCCACCCACACTGTGCTTCCCAAATCCACACACTCTCCAAATTCACCCCTGCAGAGGAATCCAACACACATAGGCCTCACAGTTCCTTGGATCTTGATGCTGCATCCAATCCTTCACCAGCTGACAGCAGCTTGCCTCTGATTTTCCTCTCACCTGTGGCTGTGACACCTCACTAGCACAGCTCCCACAGCTTGGACAGAAGTTCTGGCGAACATTCCCACTGGCGTTGCCATCCCTGTTACCTCTCCAGTAACCTCCTGCAGGCCCCAGCGTATTCTCTGAACTGGTGGTGCCTACAGCAGCCCCAAATCCACCATCAGTGAGTCACCTTCCCCCTACCCAGCACTTCAGGCAAGCAATGAATTATCCATCCCAGCTCCAACCCTTGCCAGACCCAACTACTCTGACCTCTGTCCCAGGGGCTCTCCAGGACTTTCCCCTGCACAAGTACAGGACACATGGAGCAGCAGCTGCCCACAATGCCACAGCTCTCCAGCATGCCAAAGGAAGGGGGAACATGTCCCTCTTGGCAAGGAGGAACAGGCAGCGCTGTTTTTCCAGGCACACACAGCCTACATCCACCTCTCCAGGGTACCCTTGCTCCCCAAAGTCCCTCCGTTATGGAGATCTGCCTTCGTTTCTCTCCTAAAACTTACAGGACCTCTCTGCACACAAATCTCTGCCACATGACACCCTCCCTGCCCCAAATGTAGGGCAGCAAAGGCCTCCACACACACAGACTCACGACCCTCCAACCACACCGACAGCCTGAGCCTTGCTCCCCATTCTCCACAACATCTCCTGTGTTTAGACCCAGCAGTGACCCTGACAGCCTCCCTCTCCCCCCAGACTGTCACCTCCCTGCCCCCTTCCGACCCATCAGCACTCTTTCCTTTCCTTTCACCCAGACCCAGCACACCCTTACCACCCTTTCATCCCCACTGGCAGCATTACTGACCCAGCAAGCAACTGGACATCCCGTCCTCCCACACCTCATGTTCTGTGGGTACCAGCAGGACATCCAACCCCTCACTGCAGGCTCTGCAGGGACACTCACAATCCCAAGGGACACACAATTGCATCCTCTGTACACCCAGACCCAGCAGTGGTACTCCCTTCCCAATCCCATCAACACCCACATTCCACACTCCTGTGTGACCCAGCCACCAGTCCTTGGGCCTGATTCTCAGGCCTCTCTTCTTTCTCTTCTCCCACTTGCTGTAAACCCACTCCTTCCATGCTCCCACCCCAGCACCACCCCACCCCAAACCCAGTGAGACCCTGGGCATCTTGCCCCCCACCATCACTTCCAGCTCCTTCTGCAGCCCCTCAATGGCAGCGTTGGTTAACTCCTGTCCCCCACACAGACAGCCCAACCTCTTCCACTGCATCCACATGAGGACACCTATACCAGGTGCACTAAATTATCCCCAGCCCCAACCCACCCCTTCTGCACACACATACTCCACAGCTCCCATGTGGAGCTGCCACACTCCCACATCCTGTGCACTACAGCTCCACTTCCCCCAAAAAACATGTTAGTGCATCCCTGCCTTCCCACACTCCCCACACACATGTTCCCAGTCCCACAGTACCACTGCTTCCCCCCCTACACACAACATTCACAACCCAGAGCACTCCAGCCCCAGCAACAGGACTTCCAGCCACACCTCTCCCTCCCCACGCAGGAGGGAGTCCAAACCTTGCACCCTCCACCCTGAGCACTTCCCCTTGTGCCAGAACAGTGAACCCTACACATACATCCCTGCCTGCAGTGGGCCCCCACAGCCCCCTCAGCACTGCCCCCAGGACACAAAAGATGACCCAAAGATGAGCCACAACAACACAGCACCACATCCTCCCATGCACACATTCCACCAGGAAAAGGGGCTGGCTGGCCCTTCTCCCCCCAGTTCAACCCCCCTCCCAGACTCAGAACAGCCCAGCAATAGGGCCAACAGTCCCCTCTCCGCCTCCTGTACTCCTGTCTCCCCCTCCCCAGCACCCTGCACACTGTAGCCACAGAGTGCAACAGCAGCCCCATGTCCCCACACTCCAGAGCCATAGCCAAAGAGCCTCCTTTCCTCCAGCTCCAGCCCCACAGTCCCGACTCCTTGCCCATACACTCCATTGCCACTGCCCTACAGCGCTCCCTGGCACCAGGACCGCCNCCTTCCCAAATGACCACACCTCCATGACCCTCCCCTGCCAAGCACCTCCAGCTCCAGGCACTGCCTGACAAGCAGCTTCCAGCTGCCCTCCCCACGCCTCCACACTGATACCCCACAGCCTTCCCCCACAGACCCCTCTCTCCAGGGCCCAAACCCCCCTCCCTGTACCCTCCTGCTCTGTCCCCCAGACCCCTGCCCAAACCCACCTCCCTGCGCCCTCCTGCTCTCCCCAAATCCCACCGCGCCGTACTCTCCTGCACTGTCACCCAGACGCCAACACTACCAACACCCCATCTCCCCGTGCCCTCCTGCCCTGACCCTCAGACCCCAGCACTGCCCCAAACCACTTCCTTGTTCCCTCCTGCCCTGCCCAAATCTCACCTCCCCGTGCTCCTGCCCTGCCCCAGCAGCCCCCAGCGCTGCTTCCTTGGCGGGATGGCCGAGACTGGCAAAGCTCACAGAGCTCACTCAGTCCGGACTCTGCCCAAGCAGGGCCACTCACAGTGGCCTCCCAGGACCATGTCCAGCCGCATCCCTCCCGGCCCAGCCCCAGCCCGCACTCACAGAGCTCGCAGTAGCGGTGGCAGCCCCGGCCCAGTCCTTGCAGGTACCGCTGCAGCACGTCGGTGAGGAGGTCGCAGGCCGAGACCTGCACCGAGTCCCAGCCGAGGGCCTGGCAGATCTGCGCCACCGACACCCGCAGCAGCCAGCGGGAGTAGGTCTCGCACATCCCGCCGGGGCCCGGGGGCCGCGGGAGCTCTCACGCACCGCCCGCCACCGCCGCCACCGCCGCCGCCATCTTGGCGTCGCCCCGCCCCCGCCAGGCAGCGCCGCTCCAGCGCCGAGCGCATCGAGCGGGGCGGGGCGCGGAGCGCGGAAACACCGCCCAGAGTCCCCAAGGCCCGCGTCCCGCAGCGCTGCGGGGACACGCTGGGGTCGGGATAATATAAATAATAATATAAATATCTCAATATCGGTATCACTAAATGTCTCCCAGGGCCTGAAAGGAACTTACAGGGAGGATGTGGCAAGACTATTTACACGGGCATGCAGTGACAGGACAAGGCGGAATGGCTTCAAAGTGAGAGTAGTTTTAGATGGGATATGGGGAAGAAATTCTTCGCTGTGAGGGTGGCGAAGCACTGGCACAGGTTGCCCAGAGAAGCTGTGGATGCCCCAACCGTGGCATTTAGAATCGTATTCAAAGTCGGGTTGGATGGGGCCCTGAGCAACCTGGGATAGTGAAAAGTGTCCCTGCCCCTTGCAGCGGGTGCAACGAGATGATCTTTAAAGTTCCCTCTAACCCAAACCATGCCGTGAGTCTATAATCTCTATAAATAATCGCAATATTTCTAGATAAATATCTCAATATATCTCAGTGACAGCTGTCAAGAAGATGGTGCCAGACACTTCTAAGTGGTGTCCAGTGACAGGATGAGGAGCAATGGTCATTAACTAAAACATGAAATTTCACCTCATCATGAGAAAGAACTTCCTTACTTGGAGCGTGGCAGAGCACTGGCACAGGGTGCCCAGGAAGGTTATTTTTCTCTTTTTTTCTTTCCAGCTGGATGGGGGAGGCAGGTATCAGCACTTGCCCTTGCTGTTTCCCCTCACTGCAGGATCAAACGTCTCCTCAGGCAGACCACACCTGCAGCCATCAGGTGCTCACTGCCAGGACCCTGGCATTAAACTTTCTGGGTGAAGACCCTTAATTAAATAACTGGACAGTGGGTTGAGGGAGGTGATTCCTCCCCTCTGCTCTGCCCTCTGACCCCAGCTGGAGTCCTACATCCAGCGCTGGTGTACTCAGCACTGGAAGAACGTGCAGCTACTGGAGTGAGTCCAGAGGAGGTCACAAAAATGCCCCGAGGGCTGAAATACCTCTGCCATGGAAACAGGCTTGTGGAGCCTGGAGGAAGGAAGGCTCCAAGGAGAACGTGGAGCCCCTTCCAATACTTGAAGGGGACTTGCAAGGTCACCTGTAAGCGGACAGGGATGTAAATTATGACATTTAAGGCCAAGATTGCCTGGGCCATAGAAACATTAGCTTTGGGAACACCAAATTGGCAGCAGTGAGGAAAAAGTATTTCTGGGTGAGTTGTTTAATTGAAAAAAAACCAAAAAACAACCAAGCAAACAACCAAGTAGGGAAAGGATGAAAGTACGGTGGCAAAAAGGATCCAGAAACAAAATTTACAGTAACTGAGTGGTGTAGGAGGTGCAAGGAGGAGCAGCAGAGCTCTTACGCAGCGGTGGCTGTGGAGATACTCAAGAGCTAAACTGTAACTCAGTTGTGTGTCACTAATCAGAGCACGGAGGACAGAACTGTAAATAGCAGAACTCTAGTATAAAAACCTATTTAGTTCATAAATTAGCACTTTGGTTTATTAGTAGTCTGTTGTATCAGTCACATTCAAATCTCACATCTGCAGCCTGAAGAGCAGGACCTGGACCCAGAACAAAGTCCTGAAGCTCCTGGTTTGGTCAACAGCTCAAGGTCCTGAGGATGGTGCCCCTCAGGGCTCCATACTGGGACCAGGCTGAGCTTCTCGGGGCAACCTGTGCCAGGGCCTTAGCACCCTCACAGTAAAGACTTTCTTCCCAATATCCAATCTATCCCTGTCCTCTGTCAGTTTAAAGCCATTGCCCCTTGTCCTGTTGCTGCATGCCCGTATCCAAAGTGCCTTTCCAGCTCTCCTGGAGCTCCTTCAGGTGCTGGAAGGTCTCCCTAGAACCTACTCTTCTCCAGGCTGAACAAAACTCTCAGGGTGTCCCCTCAGCAGAGATGCCCCAGCCTTCTGACATACAGATTTCTATACACTCACTGACCATGCTATAAACAGTGGGCATCCTAAATAACCTCTGTAGTGACTCACCTAATCAATCAGTTAATTTTAAAAAGTGAACATCTGGAAATAGTAGCAATATAAACTTCAAATAAGAGAGATCAGTGTTGCAACTGTGTGATGAATAGGTTATTCCAGTCTCTTCCTTCATCCCACAATACAATGTACCTGTCAAAGCAGGTCACTTCACTTTCAGGGACAGGGTGAAGTCAGAAAATCTCTTCCACTCTTCAAAAGAAACATCCGCTTACATGTTTCACATAGCAAATAAATCAAAAATGTAGAGCACAGCCTTTGAAAAAATAAAGTTTCAAAGCACACCAAGCCCAACCCAGATATTTAGACTCCAAGAGCATTTGCTCCACAGACAACCAAAAGGATCTGTTTCATGGAGGTTGTTTATTTTAAGAATTTACAGATCTCTGGGGCTTTTCCACTTCTTCACAAGATAACGGAGCAGTCTTGTCTTGTTAACACAGACACAGGAAGGCTAAACCACATATGCTCAGAAGAGCTCCTCTTCACCTGCGAGGAAAATTGAAACAAATTAAAACCCTTTCATTTATTTATGTATTTATTTCAAACTGTTATCTCCCCCAGTTTGAATAATTCATTAATATTCCTTACCACCCCCCAAAGTATTCATCAAATCTATTTTTTTCTTACATTTTAAATTTTGAATTTTTCCTTGCATTTTAAATTTTAAAGATATTAATTTTGCTACAGAAACCTCTTTAGGTATATCTTACATACAGACATTTTTAAGTCATTGCATTAAGTCAGGGCACTATGCAAAAATTCAAACAGTAATTGCAAATGAATCCATTAATACAGAAAAAAAACCCCACAGAAAATTGTATCTGATGTAGGTTTATGCTCCATACATGGACATATTTTCCTTAAAATTACTGCAAATTAAGAACTCTTTGTTCAGGCATTCAAACTAGAAATGGACAATTTCACAGCTCTTTAGGAAGAAGTTTCTGTCAGACCAAGACCACCAAATTCTGACTTCCTCATTTGACTTCAGATTTTCTGAGTTAATTCATTGTAAAACACAGTCCAGTTTCTATGACATAACTTTACCTCTTGGATTTGGCTGAACCGCTTTTTCCGATTAATCCCTGGTTATGGTAGTATGAGAAAAAACAGAACAAGCAGGTTAGGAAGCAACTCATGCAAATTCAGGCAAAACTCTGCATGGATTTATGACCACAAATGTATTGTGAGGAGCACAATACAGCACCAAAATAATATAAAATACATATTCCAGGCATTCTGTAAATACACAGGATATGAACACATGTATTTCCATACAGAGCACAAATTTTTAACTGTTACAGTAATACACATGAGCTACATGCAGTTACAAATTGTGGTCTAAGCCCACACATTTGTAACCTGCAGCACACACCTGCACAAAACCTCAGTCTCAGGCAAACAAGCAAAATACTGAACTTCAAGCAAAATACATATTCCATAACAATAGATTCTGGAAATCCCCTCCTTACAAACACACCCCCAAACTCTCAGCTTCTGAACACTTGATTTATCCAAAAGCATTTCAGTCTCTCCCACTCAACATCACTGGGCTATTTGACTAGGCAAAGTAGGAAATGTCCAGGTAAAAGGGAGGAGGGGGGAAATCCACCAAAGGCCAAAAAGGAGGAAAACCCTTGCCTGGCCAGGCAAGGACATGTGTTGAGGCCGAAGATCTATTTTACCAGCTTTTTAACTGTATCTGGTCAGAAAGAACTGCCACACTTTGCTCTGGTTAGTAGAACTGCACAAGCTGAAAAGCTTGGGAGCCATGCCATGGACTGCCTTCCCTCTGGTATTAGGGCCTAAAATCCCAAACGTTGCCCATTACCCTGGCACACAAGCAGCACGACTGCACCAGCTCTGACTGCATGTTCATATAAATACTCACAGAGCAGCAGCACCAGAGATGATCTCAATAAGCTCCTTGGTGATGACGGCTTGACGGGTGCGGTTAAACGTCAAGGTCAACTTGTCAATCATCTCGGCTGGAAAAAGGTAAGATTGGAGTTTAAACACAAAATGAGTGTATAAATGCAGGTAAAGAGAAGCTGTATGGGCAGAATATCCAAAAGTCTTGTAAACCACCACAAAAATCAAGAGGCTTAGTGCACCTGACATTTTTTCCCTACAGGCAATGTTAGCAGTAGGCAATCTAGAAACCTGAGAATTTGGCTTGTCAGTTAAACATCTGCAGAACAGCTGGCAGACTTGTAAATACCAGGTATGACATAGCATATTGTAACATAACACAAGCATGCATCATTTCCTTTGAAATTAGATTTCACTGTCAATTAACTACATTGTTATTTCCTTCAAGTTGTGGCAAAAGGAGACAGATTTTTCTCAATTTTTTTTTCTCGATTACTTTTTAACACAGAAGGTATCACCTCTTTCTCTCAAGTTGGTCATCAGAGCCATGCCTACCCTTCCAGGCAGCCCAACTGGACATCACATCAGCTTCACACCATCACCAGTATCCTTCCAAGGAATACTCATATATTCTCTACTTGCTCCATGACAGGTGGTACTTAACTATTGTTCAAGTTTTCCCACCTTTAAACTGTGCTGCACTAATTACATTTGGTGAACAAGTAGATACAGATCTATAAAAATTCAGGAAATCCTCAGAGCAGCCACATAAGAGGAGCACAGAGAATATTTAGCCATTACAAGAAATATTTCATATGCCTTTTCAATAATCTATTATTTAACTTCCAGTCCTAGGCTTGTTTCTTGACAGCAATCCCTCTTTCCAGGGACTAAATATAGTCCATGTTTGAAATAGAATCTCGGTTGAATTGGCTCAAAAAAAACCAACTCAAAATGGAACTAAGAAAGGAAATAGCTGATTTTTGAAGCACAGAATTACACAAAGGGAGGTCAGCACTTTCCTGCTGAACAACTGAAGTCCTGGAAAACCCAGGGAGTAGCTTACAAGCATTCTTGCTGGCGTTGTCCATTGCAGTCATCCTGGCACTCTGCTCACTGGTGGTGGATTCTTTCAGGGAGTAGTACAGAATGTTTGCTAGTGTGAACTCCTGGTAGTTTCTTAGCACGTCGGCATCAATATCATCATAGATACTTAGGCTTTCTGCAAAACATGGAAGAGCAGACTTAGAGACACCAAGATTTACTACTTCCAGGAAAATACAGTGACATGGAGAAGACTACTTGGCTGGGCTGTTTCAATACTTAAAGCAGCACAGAGGGATTTTCTCCATCTATAATGTGTACTTTCAGAATCTCTCTGCTAGTAATAATTTTGTTACGTATTTTATGTGTTTTAATTCAATTTAACATTAGGAAAGTCAAGTTCTGACCAAAACAAAACACATTATTGCCATATCATGTTTAATCTTCCTATACAATGCTGCAGAAACATTCTGGGGTATTTTTAGTGAGCAGTGCAAAGTCACTCACTGCTCAGGTTGTTCATGCTGGAAATAATGGAACTGACAGAGTTTACACATGCACAATTCTTGCTTGAGACAGAATGTCAAACCAGGATTAGTACCACCTTTCCTTTTAACCTCCTTGCCCCGCAGCACTTTGTAAGGCAGCCTTGGACTGATCTTGGCCAAGATAAAGCCATCTGTTAAACTTATGATACAAGCACCATAATGAGATGTTTTAATACCATATTCCCATTTCCAGAGTACTTTTCCTGTGATTTATCACTGCATGTAACTGGTGGTTTCTAGCTCCTTACTTACCAGAGCCAGCCACAGTTTCAAAGGAGAAGATTGGCTTTTCATCGGTCTTGTAAGAGATGACAGACCTGTACAAAAAGAGCAAAACAGTCTCTTCAGTTCAACTAACTCTATACTGAATGGTTAAAATCGAGTTAGAAAAGGCAACTTCTGGCTTTCTAATGCCACAAAGTTTTCTATTAACCCTGATGAAAAGATCTTGGATGCCATGTGGATATAATGATGTGCTGACTGTAAGTATAAAACCATTCGCTATACACAAGTCAAAAGGGAGTTCCAACCACAGCCACTAGAAAAAACAACCCAGAAGTTCCTCACACACAGTAAGATCAAGAAGTAAAGTGAACATGCCAAATCACAGTCAGTTTTTATACAACTTCATTGGGCCAATATGCTCTTTGAAGCATTCTACCAAATATTTTTCCAGTGAAGTTTCAGTTCAACCTTACCTGAACCGATTGTAGATGACAGAACCTTCATCAAATTCATACCCAGAGTTCAACAGCTCTAAAGCAATGACTGAAGCATCTCCAAAGCTCGGAGGTCTCCGTCCTACCTCTTTGAATGTCAGCAGGAAATAGTTGCCATGTGTCCTGCAGGAACAACAAACCTGTGTTAGAACCAAGTGGATGCTGTACAGTACAACAATGAGGCAGCAAGCCTGACTTACTAGGAATAACTGACTGTAACTTAGAATCATTCAGAAGTAAACATTTCACTGAATTAGGGTCTGAAAGAAATTTTACCTCTAGTTAAATTTTCATAGCTTCACAATACACACACTTGCAACAGTGCCAGTTGCCAGCTTCCAGAGTTTCTTTTTTTTTCAGACTTTTTATTTCAAGAATATAATAGTGCTGTGGAGCAATTTCTCAAATTGTGAGATGAACAAAACCACTTTTAGGATATTTGCAATTTTTTTTTTTTTACAGGAACTCAGGAACTTGAATTTAGCACAGTTCCCTTAAATGCAATTTCCTACTAATGCCACACAATCGTTAAAAAGCCTTGAAATTTCTGCCACAGAAAACAAACTAAAGTCCAAACTAAACTCTTTTGGAGTGTGAGTTTTGGGCCCTATCCTTTTTACCTTTGAAGCAGGCCTCTGATCTTGTCACCTACTCCAACCACCATAACCTCTTTCCCTGCATTTGAGAGGTTGGTAATCTCATTCTTCAGGGTTTTAGCAATGGATGTATGGATAGCACCACACAGGCCTCGGTCAGAGGACACACCAATAAGGAGGTGCTTCTTCTTGTCCTCAGGTGCCTTTATTTCTGCTTTCTCATAGAGAGCTGAAGAAAAAAAAAAAAAAGATGGTTTAGTTTCTCAAGGATGCCAAGAAACAAGTAAGTCATGAAAACTACCCCAGAATTATTCTAACTAAAATCAGTTCTAAAGGAGCTTCAGACCTCAGCCAGATTAATTTTATCTCCCTCACAATTGTTCCAAGTTTGCACACAGTCAGGCCAGATGTGAACAAGAAACAATTCAAAGCCAGCCACAGCTCTGATCAGATGTCACTCAGTGAAGTTCACCATAAAAATTCTTTTGGAAGTAGACTACTGGAAGGTTAAAAAGCCTCAGCATTTTATCACCACTATAAAAACCTCCTCTTCTGCTCCCACACGACAAAGTGCAAGAACTTCCTCTCACACAGAGCTCCTATTCCATAGATCCTCGCAGGCTTCAGCTCCCTCTCAGCTCTTGCGTATTTGGCTGCAGAAACCATCTTCATGGACTTGGTGATCTTCTGGATGTTCTTGATGGACTTCAAACGCCTGGTGACTGCAAGGTTAAGAGTTTAAGGTCATGGATGGTACTGGGCATAATGATTCAAACCCAAACGACAAAATCAGCAAGAGCCATCCAAAAATATTTTGCCACGTTCCTCAAGAAGAAAAATAAATAAACAGCGCACAAAGAAACCTCATGAAAGACCTCAGTATTTACTCTAAGAAAGCAGTAAAAATGTGGCTAACACACATTCAACTTTACAACAGAGATGTTATTTCCTTCAGACATAGCATTCATTTAATATTTATCCTAACATGGAGTCTATTTACTATTCTCTTTGCTTCCACATCTACCTGTTTCACAAATACATCATTTGAGGTATAATGTCATCTTTCACAGATGACAAGCAGAAAAAACAAACAAACAAAAGAAGCCCCCATAGTGTGAAGACATAATAAATTTCCTCCTCTGTTTAGACTGTAGTAAAATGACATTTATAAAAACACTGATGGAAAAGGAAACCAAAACAGGTATCCCATAGACAATCACAATACCAAGGCAATATCCCTGTATGAGAACTATGAGGAATGGCTTAGGGAAGCATCATCAAACTAAAACCATTCAGTCAATCCTTTTTCCCCCCAAATGCTGCACAAGGAAACAAGCATAAGAGAAACTAAATTAATTCTTAGAGGTGAGCAAAAATCTGGTTTAGCACACACGATAAAGTTGTTTTTAAAATATATTTGAGTAAAACTATGAAATGCCATCCAAATTAGTGCCAAAACCCCTTCAAGCAATTCCGTTTCTGAAGGACACTTGTTTAATGTAATTAGGACTGCAGGCTTACTTATCATTCATTGTTACGTATTTTAACCAACAGAGGCTAAGCATAATTATATTTAACATATGGTTTCCCTGCAATGTTTTCCCTCTCTCAAAAGCAAACAAAACCTTTACTTACTGTCTTTTAGCGTTGCCATATTCCTGACTTGGCCCCTGAAAAGGAATGCAGGAGAAATTAGGATAATTCACTAGCTCTCCAGCAAACCAACACCTGCCAAGCGCAAGTCCCTTTCAGAACAATGAAAATTCAAGATTTGCTGTTTCTTAAAAAACATCTGTGGCAGAGACAAGCCACTCTGACCTGTGCTTGTATGCACACCTTCATCCTTCCCTCATCTATATAATTTCACAGAATCAATTAGGTTGGAAAAGACCTCTGAGATCATCAAGTCCAACCTATGACCGAACACCACCTTATCAACTAAACCACGGCACTGAGAGCCACATCCAGTCTTTAGACACCTCCAGGGACGGTGACTCCACCACCTCCCTGGGCTGCCCATTCCAATGTCTGATCATGCTTTCTGTGAAGAAATTGCTCCTAATGTCCAACCTACACCTATGTCCTCGTGTCCTGTCACCGGCTGCCTGGCAGAAGAGGCCAACTCCCACCTGACTGCACTCTCCTGTCAGGGAGCTGTACAGTAATAAGGTCACCCCCGAGCCTCCTTTTCTCCAGGCTGAGCTCCCCCAGCTCCCACAGCCATTCTTCAGAGGACCTGGGTTCCAGACCCTTCCCCAGTTCCACTGCCCTTCTCCGGACTCGCTCCAGCACCTCAATGTCCTTCCTGAATTGAGGGGCCTCGAACTGGCCACAGGACTCGAGGCGGTGCCTCAGCAGTGCCCAGTACAGAAGGAGATTTAATGCATTATTCAAGGCCTCGGGTAATAGCACTGAGCAGACGAGGGCATTAGAAGGGCAAATTAGAAATTAAAAAAATGATTTTAAACAAAGCTGCATATAATGCAATTAGTTTCTAAAAACGATTAAAACGAAGCAGAGGAGGCCGCACTATTTCCTGTCCAGAGCAGGGTCTCCTGCCAAGTAAAAACCTGTCCTTTAACCCTTACCTGTCCCATTCACCCACCCCGGCCGGGCGCTCCCACCCACCGCGGACGGACCCTCCATCCCTGCGGGTCCCCGCTGCCCTCATCTCCCGCTGCCCGCTCCGCCGCCACCCCTCAGAACCCACAGCCCTCACGGGCCGCCTGGGGCCGCGACCCCACCGTCCCCAGGCGCCGCACTGCCCAAGGAAGCCATCCCCCCCTCACCCCGCAGAGCCGCCCCGGCCATCGGGACGCGTCCCCCCGTCCCCACAACGCCCATCCCAGCCCGTGCCGGTACCATTGCGGCTGGACCAGCGCGACCGCGGCGCCCCGGGCGAACATGGCGGCGCCTCCACCACAGCCCCGCTGAAGGTCAGCGCGCCCGCACCGCGCCTGCGCCGCCCCGCCGGGATCCGCTTCCAGGGCGCCGCCGCCATTTCCGGAGGGGGCGGGACAGGGACCGGGACCGGGTCGGGAGCGGGATTGGGACGGGACCGCCGTCATGGGGAAGTCGGATTTCCTCAGTCCCAAGGCGATCGCCAACCGCATCAAGTCCAAGGGGCTGCAGAAGCTGCGCTGGTACTGCCAGATGTGCCAGAAGCAGTGCCGCGATGAGGTAACTGCAGGGACACCTTCCACTATCCCAGGTCGCTCCAAGCCCCGTCCAGCCTGGCTTTGGACACTTCCAGGGATCCAGGGGCAGCCACAACTTCTCTGGGCAACCTGTGCCAGGGCCTCACTACCCTCACAGGGAAAAGTTTCCTCCCGATATCTTATCTAACCCTACCATCTGTCGTTTTAAAGCCATTGTCCCTTGTCCTAGCAATCTCCTTTGTAAGTGTCCCCAGCTGTTGAGAGAGACACTGTGAGGGCTGCGATCGCCCTTGTAGGAGTTCCTGATCCTCTTGTGGGGGCTGCAATTCCCTCAGGGAATATGGGGTCTCATATCATTTGCGTGGGTTCCCCAGTCCCCTTGGAGGGGGTTTAGGGCTGGCTCAGGTTCCCTTTGGGAACATCACCGGTCACCCTGTGGGGGCTCTGATCCCATCTGTGGGGTGTGATTCTTCTTGGGAGAATCCTGGCCTCTCCTTCCAGGAGTATGGGGAGCCCTGATGTGGTTTAGGGGATCCCTGATGTGGTTTAGAGGCTGTTTCCAGTCCCTCTTGTACGGACCACAGTCCCTTTAGGGGCAGATTGGTGGGACATGGAGGGACACAACTGGGACACAACAATCCCAGTTGCTTTGAGTGGAGTGATCATATTGGGATTTCCAATCCCCCATGGGAGAAATCCTCATCCACCTTGGAGAAAGCGTGTTGGCCCTGATCCATCTTTGAGGATGTTATTTTAGTTTTCCATTCTCCATGAATAACCTCTTTGATGTGCCTTAGGGAAGGAGAGCATCCTGTGGATGTTTAATTCTTAGCATTTTTCAGCTGTGCCCCTCTACCTTTTACCCAAGAATCTCAAATCCTATTCTCTTCCCAGTGACTACAAGCAAAAAAAGTCACTGATTTACAACTACATCTTTTTGTAAGCAGTGGGAAGGTCTCCCATGGAATGAAATTTACTCTAGATTTAATCATATTGTGCTGAAAGACCAGTATAATAAGAAAAAAATAAAGGATGTGGTCAAATATCTAATGCCATTCCACAGGGAATGAAGAGGGCTGGTGGAATTTCCCACCTCATAACCCTCCTTGCGTTGTCTGGAGGTTCTAGGCCTTGGAAGAGTTTTGATTTTGGCTTGCCTGGTTGGGAGCAGCCACCCCATACTAGACTGAGGCTGAGTTAAGGTGTTTTCTGTGAAGCCTCCAAGAAATTTCACTCATAAACCATTATTTTTAATACTCTCATCAGCTGTGAGTGTTGCAAATTGAGACAAAGGCAAGCAAAGTATTTATTTTTGCTTTATAGAATGGCTTCAAGTGTCACTGCATGTCTGAGTCCCACCAGAGGCAGTTGCTGCTGGCTTCTGAAAATCCTCAGCAATTCATGGATTACTTCTCTGAGTAAGTTTTCTGTGATTTTAGTCAAATTTGACAGTTTTGTCTCGTGTCTTAGTCCTGTTTAAAGTTGCTCTGCATTACAAACACATCACCTTTTTGCCCCAGCTCAGTGACTGCCACACACACACGAGCTAAAAGAGCTGTAACAGAGAGAGAGCGAGTCAGGGGAAGGACTGACATCCCCCAGCTTCTCTCAGGCCTTTGTCCAGCTGACCTACATGACAGCTGGGATGACTGGAGCTGTCCTCAGCACGAGTCTGAAGTGAGGCTTTGTACTCCAGCCATGGAATTAGCAGAGAGATGAGTGATCCATGTACCCCATCCACTCCCTCTGCCCTTTGTCCTGCCCTGTGCTCTGTCTCAGCCTGGGAAGACACCTGGTAACGAAACACCAGCAATTAGTGAGAAGTGTTGAGATTCCTTTGCTCCATTTTATCCCTTTGAGAGGCTGTTTCTCTCCTGGAGATTTAAGGTGTGTGCATGTATCATACTGTGTTTCATCCTACATGTAATCCTGCTCTACTGAAAAAGGGAAATGTGTCTGAATATCATCATGCTCAGCTCAAAAGAATAATCAGGTTTATACTGCATATGTTTAATTGTTAATGACAACAGAAAATTGCTTCCTAGTTGTTAAAGTTGTACTAAAAATCCTTTTTTTTTTATTCCCTAAGGGAATTCCGAAATGATTTCCTAGAATTGCTGAGGAGGCGATTTGGTAAATATTTTACTGTTTGCTTGCTTGTTTGTTTGTTTTTAGTGTTTTTTGTTGGTTCAGTGCAAGACACATAATAATACTAGTAGCAATAATGATGATGATAATAATTCTGTATTTTAGGAACAAAGAGAGTCCACAATAATATTGTGTACAATGAATACATCAGCCATCGAGAACACATCCACATGAATGCCACACAATGGGAGACACTGACTGATTTTACAAAATGGCTGGGGAGGGAAGGTGAGTGTGCCTCCTCAGGGTTGGGAAGTCTTAAAATTATTGGGTAATTGAATTTCTAATAATTGATCAGTAAATAGTTGTGTTAGTTCTTTTTCTTTCTTCCCCTCCCGTCGTGTATATACATGAAAAGATTTCCATACATATTTCTGTGCTAACTATTAGGAGTTTGCTTATGAAAAATGTCAGAAGTCTGAGATAAGTACATCAGTTGTGAGCCTTTCCTTCTTTGATCTGCTGGTCTATATTTACTGGGTGCATTGCTAAATTATAATTCAACTTCCAACAGTTGCCATTTAAAAGTTAAAAACTAGGACATCCCTTAAGACTACAGAATACTTCCACATTTGAGGTGACAAGAAGCAAGCAGTCATTTTTATTCCTGGCCTAGTGGGAGGGTTAAAGCTGGAGATGTGCAGTTCTGTGTTCAGTGGGAGGAAAAGAGATTAAATGGCACTGTGGTGTGACAGAAAGTTTACTCCAGCTCTGGGTGCCGCTGTTCTGCAGGACACATCCACCAGTCACAGTGTTTGGAAAGTCACTCTAGCCAGAGTCAGTAACAATAGCACAGCACTGGAATATTTCCTTTAGTATGATGCTGTGAGCGTGTATCGTTTATGTATGTTAGATTTCTGTCTTCTCCCTTGTTAAAACAGTGGGAAAGAAACATTTTCTTCAATAAGGAAAGTATTGTAAAACACTTCCTGCACTTTGTGATGTACACTGGCCTGTGTCTAAACAGATCTGGCTAGCTGAGGGCAGAAACACACAGTACAGATAGCTCAAAGTCAGTTTAAGCAGCCCAGTAAGGGATGTGTTGTCTCTGGTAAAGTATCTGCATTGCTACAGTGAACATGGACTAAAAATGATCTTGTTATTGTTAGTGTTAATGTTACTAACATTAACACTAAAATGTCTTGCCTTGACTTTTTAGGTCTTTGCAAGGTTGATGAGACTCCAAAGGGCTGGTACATTCAGTACATCGACAGGGACCCAGAGACCATTCGCAGGCAGCAAGAACAAGAGAGGAAGAAGAAACAGGACCTTGATGATGAAGAAAAAACTGCTAAATTTATTGAGCAACAAGTTAGAAGAGGTTTGGAGGGGAAAGAACTGGTGAGAAAAATTGCACTCTGTCTGAACCTTCAGGTCAAAACTCCTCATGGTTAAGTCAGTGAGGAATTGGATGCTGCTGAAATTCTTGCACTGGTATTTCCTTTGCTTCCTAACTTGGAGTTACATTGTACCCAGCTTGCATTAGTACTAAGGAAGTTATGATTACTGCTCTTAAAGTGATTCGTGGTCTAAAAATCACTCTTGAATTTAGGAAGGGAGAGTAAACAATCCAGTAACCAGCATCACGTGTCTTCATTTATGGTATTTCACAACTTCTAAGGCTGCAGATAACATGTGCCTTGTACACTGAGGAGGCTGAGATAAATAACCAGGGGGATCTGGCATAATCAAATCCACGTAGCAAAAAGTTCTGTCTTGATGGTGCTGGTGTGGTTATTTGGGGTATGTTTATTTGGCATCATTCCATGACCCCCATACACGTTGTTGCCTGGGGCTAGAATCTCCTATTTGATCCTGAGTATTGATAGGTACATTTAAATGCTGTTGTAAACATTTACCTGCTTCTTAATTTAAAACTAATTGAAATTTAAATGGTCTGAGCCTTCAGTGCTAAAAAACTGGAAAGATACCAGAATTTCCTTCTTTGAGTTATCAGTCTGTCCAGAAACCAGTCAGATCATGCTGGTTCAGATAGAGAAAACTGCTGCAGCAAGGCCACTTGCCTTTTTTTCAAATCTATAGCAAGTTTAGGCAGCATCTCTGTACAGAGTGTTAGTTGGAATGAGATGATGTTTTCAATTTTAATCTTCTACGAATCAAGCCAGGTTGAATATTACAGTTACTGGTAATAATCTCACAGTAGTCTGTAAAACTGAGCTAATCAATGATGACCAAAAAATGATATCTTGACTCAGTTTTCTGTTTGATTCTTTAAATGTGCTTTGTGGTTTTTTGGCAGGAAATGCCAGTCTATACTGAACTGAACAGAGAAAATGAGGAAGAGAAAGGTAAACAGATTTTGATGGATGTAATTTTATAGAACTTACTGGGGCTGATTTTATGATTCAAGTGAAATGAGCATTGAAGCCTGCTTGGTGCTTCGTAAAGTGCTTTGAGATCAGTTATAAAGAGCACTGAAATATGGAAATGCAGAGTATTTTGTATTACAAAGTTTAATTTATTTTAAAAGCTAAACCAAAATATAGAATAGTAAATATTTTCAAATCTATGTTTTTTTCTATTTGCAGATTTTAAAAATTGCTAACATCCTTCAATGCAGTTATTTTTAAAGATAGAAATAGAGTAATGTCTCTTTATTTTTTAGTTGCATTTAATTTAAACAAAGGAGCAAGTACTTCAGTCGCAGCGTCTTCTAAAACAAGGTGAGAAAAGAATTTAAGGCCAACCCTTACTGCTACAGAGCACTTCCATGACAATGATATTTGTATGGGCAGGAAGATACGTCTTGTTCTGAAATATGTGGAGTCTAATCTCTCATCCTCTCTTGTTATTCAGAAGGGGCTACTAGGTGACTTCATGGTTCATTTTGTATTTAAAATGGATTAATGTGTGTCTCTTAAATGTGAGCTGTGAGGAACCTTCTTGAATTCACTGTGCTTCATGGCAGATGCCCATAAAGTTACAGATTCCTCCATGGAGGGTGGGAAGGGGATCTAGCTAAAGCATTTGAAGTGATGCCATCTAGTCCCAGCTGCCTTCTATGAATGGATGTTTGTGACTTGTTAATTTTGGTTCCTAAAAGGTTTGATTGCCTTGTCTAATTGGAGACAATACTTTCTCTGGTCATCGTTTAAGCAGCTAAATCTACCTGAAATAAATCCTCCTAGGGCTCTGTAATTTAATTGTCATCATGTAACCACAAGCAATGCAGGACAAAAGGGGTCAGTAATGCAAATCATACTGACTTACAGCAGTCTGTGTAACTGTTTGATGAGCAGTACATCTTCTCATGTGAGGCCATATTGTAATTAAATGTATTGCAGGTAAAAAGAAAGCTTTCCCCTCATCACACTCAGCTCTTAGATAAGGTATCTGATGGGATATATGCCAGGCAGAAAATGAGACAGTAAAGCAGTTCTTTGCAATAATAGATACAGATTTCAGGCTTTGAGGAAAACTTGTAAATTATCCCTAAGCATCGAGTTGTGCTTAAGATGAATCTGAAACTTAATTCAGACTCTCACTTGAATAGTTTCAGTGAGGAATACTTCAGGTCCTTGCTAAAATTTGGCCAAATGTGAAATTGGATATCAAGTAGTCTAATTTCTTCACAGCATATGAGAAATACTTATCTGTAAACTTTGAAATGGTAGTGTAGTAACTTCACAGGTAGATATGTTTGTCTTCTTAAATACAGGCACTGCAGTTGTTATGTTTTAATTGTATGTTACCCTTTATGAGATGTTATTTTAAGCAATTGCTATTTGATTTGTGAATTAATGTGCTATTTCTTCTCAAACTCTGCTATGATTATTCAGACTTCCTCTGAAATACAATTTTTCTCTCACAGTTGCTTCTATTGCAATTTCTGTATATTCATTTCCATGGGGTATCTTCCCTGTGGGAGTATGTCCAGCATCCTCACTCCAGACAGAACATGCAATTTGTCCTAAGGCCATATTAATAATTGCATCACTGTTCACCTCGGAGCATCTGCCTTCATCTTTTGGGTTGAAGCAGTGCCTAAATTTTTTTGCTGTGTTCAGATGTCTGTCGTAGAAATGGCTGAAGTGAAGCTGCCCATGGGCAGTTCTCACTTTACCTAGATGTTCCCTCATCCCCGAGTTGTAACATTTTGTGCTGATTGCTCTTTTCTTTCACAATTTTTAGGCTCTTTGCCTATTTGGAATATGGCTGTGAAGGTGGCGTTTGTTTGCCAGGTGTGGAACTCTTTTCTGCAGATTGCCAGGTGTTTCCTCCCATTGCCAGAGAGGCTCAGTATCTCTGTCTGGACTGAATTCTAGATGTCTGCCATATCTGAGAGTTCCTGTCCTGGTGGCTTCTCTAAAATTTATCCTTTCAAATTTGAAAACCTTATTTGCAGACCAGCTTTTGTTTTCTTCATTGAACTCAAGTCCTTGATCAACTCTTTGCTTGTGCAGTGGTGAACTGGTCATTGGGTTGTGTCCATTCTGCTGGGCTGACAGCAGTGACCCTCAGTGGACATGGAGTTTGCACCCCAAGGAGATCAGTTCTGGAGGAGGAGGTGTGCAAGGTCTGGAAGGGGACTGGGACAACTGAGATTAAGCAGACCAGCAGGCCTTTTTGCACAGCCAGTCCTTCAAATGCATCTTGGTAGAGGAAAAAAATGTGAGCTCTGCTGTGAAAACACCATCTTATTCTTCCAGCAGTGTCCTTGGACAGAATGCACTGAAGATGGTGGAGGGAGCAGTTAAAAGAAAAGAAGCAGCTCATAGCTCTGGTCAGCCCAAAGAGAAAAAGAAGAAATCTGCACTGGATGAGATCATGGAGGTAATAATCATGCAGGGACTGTTTCTGTGTGCCCCTGTGCCTGTGACAGTGTCCGCTTCACCAGGGCGTGCCTTTGAAGTGACCTCAGACCTTCAGTTCATATGGAATTCCAACTTTCACATCTTACCAGGCAAAATAATTTCATTTCCCCATAAAACTGGTTTCATTTCCTCATAAAACTGGCTGCTCAACTCTGCCTATTCCCCAGATGACTGAGGTGTTGGAAGCAAAGGAATAGAGATTTTGCAAGAGAAGAAAATACCTAGAAACACTTGCCAAAAAAACAAATGCAAATCACCATCATTTTATCATGAGTTCCTGGATTCATCAAATCAATTTTTATGAGGCAAGACCCTGCTGACTTACCCTTGTTTAGGGTTTTGAGGTTTTTTTGCTCCCCAGATGACATGGGGCTGGCGAATTGGTTCAGCTTTTCAAAGGCAAGGGGAAAGCTTCAATGGAAGGAGGAAGTAAATGGTGATTATTTGTTGTTCTGTAGCTTGAAGAGGAGAAGAAAAGAACATCTCGAAGAGACTACTGGTTACAGCCTGTAAGTGACTTCAAATTATTATTATTAGTAGTAGTAGTATTAGTATTATACAAATATAGCAAATCCTGCATTTCTAAAGCCACTGTTGATTGGTGTAAAGATCCAAAAGCAGATTCCAAACTAAATTCACACTTATTTTCCCTTTCCTGCTCTTGACCCATTGTGGGCTGTCACATTAGATCATGAATTCAAGTGTAGCTGTATTTGTCAAAGAAACCCAAAAAGGGGTGCTTGAGAGGTGCTACTTTGAACCAATAATTTGACAATATACACAAATTCCTGAAAGGTACATCTTTACTGTTGTTGCTTTCTGTACTGCACTGTGCTGTTCTATTAATTTAGATTGTAGAGTTGCTTGCACATTTTGGCACTTTGTTTTATTTTTTCTCTCTTTTCAAATCTCCCAGGAAATCATTGTAAAAATTGTAACAAAAAAGCTTGGAGAGAAGTACCACAAGAAGAAGGCAGTTGTTAAGGTAAGGTGGGCCATGGGGAACATGTGGCATTGGTTTGGCTTCTGGAATTAGGTGACTTAGGAAGATTTTTTTCATTGTGCAGATTGTTTTGCCTTAAGACAACACTGTTGGGGGCTGAAATGTCACCTCACCTGTACTGGGACCTATTCTGGGCAGGGAGTGAACCTCTGAATTGGTTTAATGTCTTTTATTCAGAGATCCTTTCTTAAGCACAGTTTTGTCCAATGTAGTATGTACCTATTAACAGATCCATCTTAGAGAACAGTCACTGTGTCCATGGGATGTGACCAAGAGCAGTGCAGTTGGATTTTAATCCAATACTAGTCAGTTCTGCACTGATATTTAAGCTGCAGGATCTCATTTGCACACAAAATCTCCAGGCTGGAGCCCCTTGCATTTTGCTGCTTTTGAAAACGTAGAATTGCAGAGTCACAATGCCAAAGTTTGTTAACTTTGAAATGTAAATTTAGAGAAAAATTTTTGTTTTTTCTGATTGGCCTCTGCCTTTCACAACAGGAAGTGATTGACAAATACACAGCAGTTGTGAAGGTGATTGACTCTGGGGACAAACTGAAGCTTGATCAGACACATCTAGAAACTGTAATACCAGCACCAGGTACAGCTGTTTTCTTCTGCTTTCGGCTTCTGCCACTGCAAAACTTATATTTCAGTTCTTGTAAACTATAATTCATCCACTTGAGGGTACCATAACCTCTCCTGAGAAGACAGGCTGAGAGAGTTGGGGTTGTTCAGCCTGGAAAGGGGAAGGGGCTCTGAAGACCTTAGAGCACCTTCAAATAATTAAAGGGGGTTTATGAGAAAGATGAGGACAAATATTTTAACATAAATGTGGAACTCTGTTGTGTAACTCTTTTCCAATTTTTTTCTCAGGCAAGAAAGTGATGGTGTTAAATGGTGGGTACAGGGGAAATGAAGGCATCTTGGAATCCATCAATGAGAAGAGGTTCTCAGTGACAATAACCATTGACTCTGTAAGTATCAAGCATTGCAAGCTCTTTTTTGCAGAGAGCTTTCCATCTGTACATGGAGAGCTTTCACAAAGAACCATGTTATCCTTAATCCTGCCTTACAGGTGGGATTTGTGGTGTGCAAAGTTCTGTGGATGTCTCCCACCTATTCCCAGCCAGTAGGAAACACGTATTCCCCATCACAGACTAATTCTCCTCTGTTTGCCTTCAAAAAGATGCCAGGGTGCTGAATATACCGAGTTTTGAACTTGAAAGAGACTTGGAAAATATTTTGCGTGTTTTATTTTGAGCATGGCTTTTGTGGTACTGTTTTGTAAGAAGGTAAAAAATGTAAAATACGCAAGGATGTGAATTTTCTCCTACCTTTTCCAGACTGAATGTGGGGCTTTATGTGCTTATTTGTTGTCTTGTTTATGGCTAACAGTTATGGTTAACAATCAGTCCGTGCCAGCATGTCTCTGTGGCTCTTTCCTTGTTCTCCTCTGCACAACTGATCTTTAAACTCATTGGTAAAGCACAGAGGATATTGGCTCAAAGTCAGACTTCTTAAACACAGCTTGCAAGAGGGAGACCCTCTTAGATCTCATTCAAAGAAGGGCTGCAGAAACCCAGCCCATACTGGATTCTGGAGAATTTGGGAAGAGACTGTGCAGATGCCCTGATGACAGGAGGAACTTTGGTACTAAAAGCATCCTGAAAGTGAAAGGATTTCTGAGACAGTGTTTGAGGCCATGTCACATTCTCTGGTCAGGTTGTAAATAATGAAACAGGAAATATTGTCATGAACAAATCCCCTTTATCTCTCCTTCTATAAACTTCCTGATGGTAATTGAAGAAACAAACAATTTTATGTTGTGATGTTAATTTTTTTCCTCTGTCATTCTCCAGGGACCTTTAAAAGGACGCAGAGTTGAAGATATCCAGTATGAAGATGTTTCCAAACTCGCCTGAGGTGCTAAATCATGGATCAGAGAAGATTTTGGTTCTCAAAACCTTCTTTCTGTCATCTTTCAGGCAGACACAAGACTCTACCATGTCAGGGTTTTAATTGTATGTGTATGTATTTATATTGTATATAGATATTAACAACAGCAAACTTGATTTATTTAAAGATAGCTATTGATTTGTTACATAAAATGTTTATGGAAATATCGGTGGAAATTTTTCATCTGATTTTATATCAAAGGTATAATATTTGCTTAAATTTCCTTTTGTAAAATGTAGCAGAGAGCTGCAAGCTGGGGTACTTTTATTTACTGGAGTTTGTGGGCAGGTCCTGGAGAGAGAATTACCTACAGGCAGGCAGTGTTTGTTGGAGCCAGTGGAGTTTAAACAACACGCTTCTCAATCCACAGCCAAAATGGAGTTCTGGCTGTGGGACCAAGGGAAGGAATTAAGAAAATAGCAGGAAGATACCAGTGCTGCAAGGGATTATTTTCTGAATGCTGTAAGAATGGTCTGCTTTATTAAGTGCTGTCAGCAGTTTATTTTTGATCAGCACATCAGTGGTAGTAGAATGCAAGTCACCACTCCTCCAGCAGGTTTGTGAGGGCTCCTGATAATACTGATACACAATTTATCTTCATTATGGACTCCATATGGAACTGCTCCATGGATGTTACTTGTGGAGTGTCTTGGGATGCCAGCTGAAGCATGTGCAGATACGAATTGGGGGTTGCTCTTCTGGTTTTCCAAGGCCTTTTCCTTTCTTCCAGTGTTGTTCTGCTACATGAGTAACGTTACTCGTGCTAAGTGATACAGCAATACCTGTTTGATTTTTTTTAAAGTGTCACATTTTATATAATGTTTTATTTCTAAGGCACTTCAGGAATAAACAGAAACCTTTCTTAGGCCAGTGTGTTTCTTACCAACCTTTCCAACGCATGAGGCAGCTGTTGATTTAAATCCAAAGAGCACAGTGAAGTGCTGGGTGGATGAACCACATTATTTGGGTAAAAAAAAATGAGCAGGTTGTCCTGGGCGAAATAAAACCCATCACCTGAAAGCTGTGTGTCTCTGGAACCTTTTCCTTTTCCTTGCCTTGAAAGGTTGTGTTGATTTGTGGTTTCCAGGGGAAACCTGCACAAAACTGGAAATACCTGCAGAGCTTAATGAAACAGCTGCTGACTGAGGTAGCCCGGAACAACTTCACACAGGACATCAGCTGTCTTTTCAAGCATAAAGAGTGGAGAGTTAGGAGAACTGGAGGCAGAAAACACTTGTCTGTAAATTCAGGCTCTTTGTGCAGCCTGGGCTGTGTAAACAGCACTGCCCTTTCTCAGAGAACAGGTACTGAGGGAGAAGAGGTTTGTAGGAGGGTGATGAGCGCCAGTGACAGAACAGAACAGCTTCTGTATCGCTGAAAATAATTACACTTGACATTCTGCAGCCTGACAAATTAGAGTAAATACAGTAGACAAGTTACATGTTGTGTAGAGGCCAGAGAATGGTAACTCACTGCTTGGTTGAACTGGGGAAGTGGCTGCTGCAGGATGTTGTGGAAGCCAGCGCTGATGGGTGAGTTCAAAGAAGCAATAAATAATTTGTAGGAAGTCGCTGACACTTCCAAGAGGAACTTTGAAGAGACATTTCAAAACCACGTAATGTTCTCACTCCTGACATAGCTGCAGGAAAGATCCTGGGTGCATAAGTGGAGGAAACTAAAGTTGAGAAGGGCAAGGAGACTGCTTGAGTTCCTTTCCTAGATTAGGGCTGCTGAAAAGGAAATAGCCAATGTTTTTTAATAAGGTGTTCAGAAAGCAGAGTTTTAAATCCAGCTTTAGGTACACACCCAGGTCTATTTGTTTCACTACTGATCTCATTCATTGCTCCTGAAGAGCAGGGGATCTTTTGGGAGCTAAGCCCCCTAGAAGGGAAACTTTTAGTACTGGTGCTTATTTCTATACAGTCTGAATGTTTCCTGCTTTCCCTGATTTGTCTCTGTGTGAAGTCCATTCTGATGATGAAGTTTTTGCCAAAATTAGGCTGGCTGAGACTCATCTAACTAACTTCCTGGCAATATGGTGGCATCAGTTATTTCAAGGACCTTCCTCACCACTGGTTAATCCATCTTTACTGGAGACTGCTCATAATACCCATTCCAGACCTATGTTCCTTTTCTGGTAAATTTCCTTTACTTAATGCACATCCTTCTTTTTGCCCAGTCCCAATACTGTATGAACTTATATTTTCCCAGCAGTCTGGAAACAAAAAGGTGTAGGTATTAAATACATATTAAATCTGTGTTACCTACAGCAGGAACCACCACGCTGTTGCACCTCTACTATGAAATGGGTATTAGAAAATAGTAGAAACTTTTAATGGAATTTACAGCCCATTAAATCAGACACGGCAAGAGGAAGACACCTCCTCCAACCCAGCATGTCACTTTATTACAGATTTCATTTCTCAGCAGAAAAGGGAGTTTACATGTCTTTGAAACACTGATAAAACAAAGCGAACAGCGGCGGGGTCGCCTCCAGTCACCCTGGTGTGACAGGCTGACAGCTGCTGCTCAGAGGAGTCGTTTGGGCATGAAGGAGCAGACAGGAAATTTTGGTACTAAACTGGAGCATTCAGGGTTTCTTCATGAAGCTGTAGAGGTGAGGGACCAGGTAATCCCTGTAGTGGCCGTCTATGAAGCCTTTGCCGCTGTTGTGCACAAACCAGCACAGCACGTCGGTGCCCAGCACGCGGTCTGTCCTGTAGTCCTTCTGCACGCCCCTGCAGGGAGAGGACACCCAAAGGAGGGTCACAACATGGCAAGTAGACAAGGAGACATTGGGCATCCTGCTCAGCATTGGTGCTGCTGTGCCAAAGCAGGGAGATGTGTCTTCTGCCAGCAGGTGGTGGAAATAACCACAAAACACAATTTTACAGTTCTGTGACCTCATGGGCCTTTTTGGGGGGGTTCCAGGCACTTTTCAAAGCTGTCCGAAGTCAGGTGCTGGGAAGTTCTAAGGACAGAACTGATTTAGAAACAGAGTAATGAAGCATATGATTCCTACCTGGTAACAGTGAACTTGTTGCCCTTCACTTCCATGATGGCTTGTGGTTTCTCTGGAGCTTGCCCAGGTGTTTGGTGGTGGATTGACACTTCTGGCTCAGATGCAAACTGACCTGATCAGGGAGAGGTTGAAAGTTCTTTGTGTGTCCTGACCTTTGAAGTCCCATTTCAGCTGCTGCCAGGCACTTTAGGAAAATCAAACTAGCTCCAGCAGGCAAACCAATCCTGCATGGATCACAGGGTTCTCTGTCTCTCACTAATGAGGAAAAACATCTCTGCTCCTCAAAAGGAGCTCTGTGTGAGTCCAGGAGGTTGATTTTTCCCGTGAACTGAGGCTTTGCTTTTGTTTTATACCACTGCCAGAAAGGGCTGCCATTTAGGGAAGAGCTGAATTACAGATGTTTGTACAGAAATCTTCTCAGAAAGTTTTGAGGAGTTTGTTTTGGTGTTTTTATTTTCAACCTGCAGCAGTTTATCCAGGCAGGGAAAGTCCTGTCTCAGTGTCACCAAGTCTAGTCAGGTCTGTTTTGAAAACACCCTCCTCAGCTGGAATAAGGAATAATCTCCTGGTCCTTGATGTTCCACCATGTCCTTGGGGCTTCCAGGACATTACAGGAGTTTCCCTATTCTCTTTCTGAATAATTTCCACATCTTTCCCATCAGGACACAAACACCCACAATTTAACAGCATGAAGATGTGCCAGGAGATGTTTAGGCTGGATATGAGGACAAGGTTCTTCACCCAAGGGGTGTCTGGACACTGGAAAAGGCTCCTCAGAGAAGAGGTCACAGCACCAAACCAGAGTTAAGGAGCATTTGGAAAATGCTCTCAGGCACATAGTGGGATTATTTGGAGTGTCTTGTGCAGGAGCTGGACTCGTTGTGGGTCCCTTCCAACTCAAAATATTTTATAAGTTTATGATTCTATAAAATTCACTCACAGATCTAGCAAACCCCCTTCCTAGTGCCCCGCCATTCCCACTGCCCAGCCCCCAGCCCTTACCTATCAGCCCATGGGCTGCAGGAGAGAACTGGTTTTCTGGGGGAATGTAGATTCCCAGGAAGTCAACATTCACTGGGTGTTTCTTCCACACACGGTGTAGCAAAACCATGAAGGACATCTCCTCCCCCACAGTGATGGTAACGTTGCTTTCTTTCTTCACAGATATGAGGAGCCTGGCAGAGAGAAACCAAAGGGCAAGGTCAGTTCACCTGCCCATACAAAAGCTCCCAGCCCCTTGAGATGCTCTCAGGCATCCAGAACAATCCCACAGGGATGGCAGATATATCAGAGGATCCATTAAAACCCCCGAGCCTTGGGAGTGGTACCCATAGGTCTGGCACGACAGTCAGGTTTAAACAGATGCTTCATCCCCATATTGAGGCAACCAAATTTCCACTACAGGTTTAAGCTCTTTCTGCAGTGAATGGAGATTTTGGATGTGGTCCTGTTGCCTAAACAGTGCTGTAGGGTGCCCAACACGGCTGGCAGCTGTTAATCTGCAGGGGAAGCTCTCCTGGATGATGTGAGCCATGGCATGGCAGGGACTCTGAGGGTGTCTCAAACAGAATTAAGTGGGAGCAGGTAAAAAAATGATCAACTCACTGTTTCCGAATGATGTGCCCCGTGTCAGCCCAGCTCAGTGTGATGGCATAGGAGCCATCTTTCAGCGTTATGGTTTCTGTGGTGATCTCCACTTTCAGGCCTTTATTTTTGAAATAAAACCCAATTTTGCCAAAGTATGTGTTGAGTTTCTTATTCTCTGCTTTCTTGGCCCCAACGAGCTGCCCATTGACCACAACTCCTGTGAAGAGCAGAGAAGGAAATGTTGCCTCAGTCTTGGAGCACTGCCTGGATACTTGGAATTCTGATCTCACGAGGGAGCACCAGGGGATCAACAGAAATAGCAACCCCTCTGACCCCCTGTTTTTCTCATTTTTCCAGCCAAGAGAAGAGAATAACTTATTAAATTGCCTCCTGATGCCACTGTTCACCCCTTAGCACAATAATCTCGTGGGAATTGCTGTTAGGTTTTGGTGGGAGTAGGAGCAAAACTCCTACAGGTGTAGTGTAAGGGACACATAGGACAAGAGGAAATGGCCTCAGGTTGTGCCATAGGAGGTTTAGATTAGATATTAGGGAAAGTTTCCTCACTGTGGTCATTGGAACGGGCTGCCCAGGGAAATGCTGGAGTCCCCATCTCTGAAAATGTTCAAAAAACCTGTGAATGTGACACTTGGGGACATGGTTTCGTGGTGGGGTTGGCAGTGCTTGGTTAAAATTTGGATTTGATGATTTTATGGTCTTTGCCAGCCTCAACTGTTCCATTATTCCATGATCTTGGCTCCTTTCCCAGTATTTGGCCATCCTCACAGTGAAAGGATTTTTCCCAGTGGCTCACTCCTACTCTGAGTTTCACCTTTTGCACCTCGTTTCTGCAGCCTCTTGTCCCTTAGCTGTGCACCTTGGAGATGTGTGAGGCTTCACCTTGACCTTCTGATTGCGTGGTTGAGAACAGCAACGAGATCCACCAGGATCCACCATTTCTTTTCTTAAGCTTGACCAAACACAGCCGTCTCAGCCTCTCCCTCTCCATCCTCTGCTCCAGCCCCAAAACCATCTTGATGGCCACCACTGAATTCAGTCCAGCCCAAACTGGACACGATACTTCAGATGTGGAGGGAAATAACCACTTCCCTCAGCCTGCTGGCCACGGTCCTGCCAGCACCCAGTCTCCCCTGTAGGCAACTCCCCTTGTCCCTCTGAACACCTTTCAGACCTGAGAGAAGAAATTTGTGCTGTAAAATAAATGATGTTTTACTCCCTTACCAGTGCCAGGATCAGAAACCAAGTTTAGGATCTTCCCAGGCTCTGAGTTGATATTGAAGCAGATGTTCCTTTGGCTCTTGGGCAGGTGTATGATGAAATGGGGGTCATTGTCCACTGAAACATGGAAAACAAGTGTGAGAAGCAGGTCAGCAGCTGCCCTAGAGGGGAGGGATACAAAGGCTTTTCAAAAGGATTTTGAAGCACTTTCTGGGACTCCTCATAGAAGAATGAGGGCTCCTTCCACCCTAAGGTGGCTAAGAAAGTCCTCAGATGCTCCTAACAAAAGCCCCTCAGACACTTCCTCCTCAAACAATTCTTGGGTTTAAGAGAAGAATGTCACATTCCTGGCTTGAGGAGAGCTGCCAAATCCAGTGAACCAAACTGATGCCAGGTAAAGACACATCCTGCCTACTAATCCCACTGAGGAATACAATCCAGGACTTGTTCTCAGAGTGTATTTAACACCCTGGCAGGATTAGGCCCCTCTCAAAGTCATATGTTCTTTAAACTTTGCCTCAAATGAGACAAACACCGGCACCCATCAATGAAGGCAGCTTCCAGTCTTGTCTTGCAGTACAAAGCTCTGCCCACCTCCTGCTGGGTTGGTGGTGGCTGGCATTTCCCTGTGCTCAGAAGGAGTTTGAGAGCTCTTTGTGTGATCACTACAGAAACACACACATTGCACACAGAGTTATTGTAGTAACACCGTGTCTATGGGCAGTGGTTCTCACAGCTGGCTTGCTCAAATAGGCACTGAACTGTGGCAGAGGCCCAAGAATTAACAGGATCCATCAGTCACCAGCACACTCAGAGATTTTTATCGACCACAGAACATTTATCTGCCATTTACAGCAGCAGTAACTCTACAATAGCTTTCACCTGTCATTTACAATGGAGGTAACTTTGCTACTGCAGAGAAGCTGAAGTTAAGCTCAGCAAACAGCCCCAGCCTCAGGGAAGCAAACAGCAGCTCATGGGGTCACTTGGATACTTCAGGTTCTTTTAGGATCAAAAAGAGTTTCATCCACGTAGCTCGCAGCATATTTTTACAGGTTCATCTATTCAAAGCCAAAACCACTCCATAATTTATAAAGAAAAAGCTTGGGTTGGGAGAGTCCTTAAAGACTATCTTATTCCAACTCCCTTCCAGGGGCAGGGACACCTTCTGCTAGACCAGGTTGCTCAAATGCCCATCCAGCCTGGCCTGGAACACTTCCAGAGATGGTGGTGAGCCAGTGGGTGATGAGTGTTGATGTGTCTGGTGTTCCTTCACAGAGAAATGCTGTAGGTTTTACCTCTGTTGATGCTCAGAGAGGACACAGGTGGGCTCCTATGCTCAGGCATGAAGCTGACTGGCACAGCTGTGACATTGGCCCAGGCTGGGATCCCTTTGTTGTTATTGGGTGCATTTGGAGTTAAGCCCAGAGTACCTGTTAGATGACAGCCACAATTAGGGTTCTGTAAGTGCTGACATATTTCGTAGTGTAATTTTTAGAGCACTGCAGTAGATCAAAACCTGATGTTTTCATACCAATGTAAAGCAGGTGCAGCACCATTTACAACAGATTTGTGTAATGACATAAGGTTGGATTTGCTCCAGTGTCCTCACCAGTGAAATAGGAGTTACCAGGGTAGATGGGTCACCATAAGTCATTGGTGATAAAATGGAGCCTGTCTTTCTATTTCTTGTTCATGAGAGCAGCCCCCACTTTAGCAAAGCCTCCAATGTAAGGACTGAAGTGTTTTGCCAGGTAAAAAGCTGAATTTTAAAAATTCAGCATATGGTAAAACCTTTGCTGACTTTGGTCCTGAGTTTGAGCTACATGAGAAAAGGTAGGACTCCTCCTGCATGCTCTGGGATGACCCACATGAATAAAGGCTGCAAAGAAGTGCAAGTATTTAATATAACAACTGTGACAATATTACTTTGTACTAAAGCTCTCTCTGCCTTTGCCATGATGGAGACAGGAGAACATAACTTGTCCTCTCTCTCCCACTCAGTTCATAAAGCAACATGATCCTAAACAATCCATGAAACTTGGTTTGTTTTAATATGCTGGGCTGACATTCACATCTGCTGACCCTTCCCTGAAGAGGAGTAAGGGGAAACAGGAGCTGGGGGACAACGGCAGGACAGAAGACTGCACAGGTCAAATCTCTGTCAGCATCTTCTTCCTTGTGTCCCTAATTCAGACCAGAGGCTGTTTTCACACAAGACGAGAGGCACAGTAATGGTCAAAGTGAGACACTGACCTGGGCAGCAGCCCTTCCTGGGGTCTTTGGGCTGGTCTGCCAGCATTATCTCATCCTTTTCGGCGTTCTCTATCAGCATGGCTGTGAAGGGGGTGACAATGTGATGGTCCAGAGACATCTGCAGGATGGATTTGGTGATGTTCCTCTTCAAAGCTGCGGTGGGGGCTGCATTTCTGGGTGGAAACAGAAGCAGAAGGCACAGTAAGCAGCTCTACAGGGCAGCTGCCAAAGCAATTCCACCATGCAGGGGTCACAGAGCCAAGTGGTTTTGCAAGAAGGAAAGGCTGAGGGAATTGATCCTGAACTGCTCCATGGCTCTCACTCAGGCTTCATAAGGCAAATCTCCCATCATTTCATTCCCTCAGCCCCACAGCCCCAGGCCTGTTTGAGCACATTTCTCCCCACCTCTCTGCCATCATCTGGTTGACAGTCAGATAGGCCCACAGCTTCCTGGTGAATTCAGGATCTGCGTATTTGTCCTTCTTCATGAATCCATCCAGCTCTTCAACATCTCTCAGGGTTTCCATGACGAGCTCTGCATTTGCCTGTGAAGTCAGAGAGAGAGAAAGATAAGGGAGGGGAGCAAGGAGAATGGGGTGCTTTGAATTCCCTTCTTGTTTGGGATTAAGGACCCACTCTGGCTCTGCCCTGGGTCACTTCCAGATCAGAAAGTCCCAGCAGCATTGGCCTGACTGCCATGGAGAGGGAAGATGTAGCAGGAGAGTCTTCTGTTAAAGACACTTCTGTGGCGGTGGATTAAAGTAGTTCAAGGAGCTGTTAACAGTAGCCCAAGAGGTGCTACCACATGCCAAAAGAAGACACTCTTGACAGAGCTCTGTAATCCTCCCCTCAGGCTTTTTCACATCCAATTCCACTGAAAAACACAAACCAAATTCTACTTTTTCCCACAGACCCTTGGACTGCACTGTGTTTTGGCAGGAAAGAATACTGAAGATGTTTGGTTTTTTTCCAGCAACTAACAAATGATAACTCCTAAGCCCTGTAAGAGTGCAGATAATTCCGTTCCTCCTCAGAAAGAAGGATCTGGATGTAATATCCCCATCCCATCCCATTCCAACTGGAAGAGCAGCCCTGAAAACATGGGGAAAGTCTCATCACACATTAAAGGGCAGTGCTAGGACTTGATATGCTGTAGATCCACCAGCTTGAACTCCCTGACAGGAGGAAGTTCAGTCATGAAAGGAGTTACCTCAGGGGATCACTCCTGCATCTCCTGCATCTCCACAAAGCATGAAGGGAAATCCAGTTTTGTCTCCATAGTGACTATTTCGTATATTGATTAGAAGGAATTTCATCTGGCAGGCTGCAGGGAGTGACTATTCCTGGCTGTACTTGAAGCTATTGTGAAACACTATTGGAAAAATCTCCCAAAAAATCTCTCCGCCTTCCCATCCAGAACCCAAGCGGACAAAACACCCTGCTGGCATTAACCTCCAGCAGGGAGACTGTGCACAGGAGGGAATGGACCAGCCCAAATACCCAGAGCAGGTATCCCAGGGACACCTTCACTCACTGCAGTCGCTGTGACGACGCTCTCCAAGTGCTGCAGGTTTTCCGTGTCGACCTTCCCAGCCACCACTATCTCCGAGCCACCAAAGTAGTTGTGGAAGCTGCTCTGGGTGACATCTGACACTGACTCCTGGGGGTAGTTGAACTGAATCTTCTTCAGGAGAGGGGTGGAGACCTGGTTGTAGAAATTCTGAGAGGGAAGGAGACAGAGAAGTGAGTTTGTTGTACATGAAGTGGCTCTCTCGCACGTGCCGCTCTTACTGAAAGGACAGCGGGTGACAAAACCTGGAGCCCTAATGAGCAAGAGGGAATTTCCTCATCTCATAGAATGCAGACTTCTTCATACTTAGACCTTAGCACACTTGTAAAGTGTTCAGCAAGAATATCTGTTCCAAGTCTCATGAAAGTTAAAGCATGGTCAGAAATCCATGGGCTGTGCTCTTCCTCGACCTAAAAGTCTTGAGCGCAGGTGTGTGTGGCCTCAGTCCATTATCAGATTGGTCAGCTCTGGGCTACTGTGTAAGATACCCAGCTACTTCCCACCTAATTCTTGCACAGATGGTGAAATCAGGGAACAGTTACAGTATAAGGATATCAGAGTTTGATCAGCAGCAATTCCTGCTCACAGATTTGGAGCCAGAGCTAGAGTTGAAATTTTTCTTATATCAGCTTTATCATTTAGCATTTATATCTAGGCTTTTTGTTAATGATGAAATGGCCTGAAGTAACATCCAGGCCTAATTTTAATTCAGAAAACCTTTTTTTATAGTTAAGGCTGTTCTATAGAATATTATCCCTACTCAGGGAAGTAATGTATGTGCTATAGATACTATTAAAACTGTAACTAGGACCACTTAAGCTGAAATATGATTGATATCCTGCAGGACTCTCCAGAAGAAATGATGGTTTTTGAGACCCTCAAAAGACTTGCTAGTGGAGTTACAGTTGTGAACAGAACAGGAGAGTTTCAGAGGGAATGAGGCAGAAACTCACCTTCATTTGGAGAGAAGTTTCCTGATTTCCAAAAATCCTCTGGGCCATGCCACGGTTGTCGGTTGCGATTCTCTGCAGGAAATCATAATCGACATCAAACCCAATCCCGAGGCAGAAGAGAGAGAATTCATCCTTAATGCTCTGCTTCACGTTCTTCTGGATTGTCGTCAGCTTCAGCTCACCTTGGAGACACAGAAAGGGTGACATTCACCTGAGCAACAGAAAAGTCTCCATCAAGGTGAGCACATTCCTGCTCTCCCTGTGTCTCTGGTTCTCTCTGGATATTAGGGAAATCTAGACAGCAAGCTCAATGCCAAATTTCCATTGCCTACAGCAACGTTTGAGCTTCCCCTGGATGGAGATTAACAAGCTGTTTTCACTGAAGGCAATTCTTTTGGACACTTTTTTCGGTCATCTGATGCGTTTTCTTTGTATAGCCAGGGCTCTGGATATGGATCCCAGGCAGTTCAGGATCAAGTAACTTCCAGGGGAGTTCATAATTCTAATATATCTAGACTTCTCTCAGAATTACTGCTTCAAGCTCTCTGCAGACGAATTCATCTCCATGGAGGTTTTACCTTGTTTCTCATGCTTAAGATACTCTCTGTCACTACTGGGACTGATTTTTTTAATCAGGCTTATTTTTAATGGCAGACTTTTTGGAGCTGAGCTCTTCAAGTCAGCAATTGCTTTGACCTGTACCAAATCCAATCCAAATTAATTTGCTTTCCACTCTTTTTCCTGATTTTGATGTTATGCCTGTGACTGCATAGATCTGTGTGGACTAAGGTCATAGGAAGAGGAAATTTTTGTAGAATCATAGAATGGTTTGGGTTGGAAGGAACTTTAAACATCATCCAGTTCCAATCCCCCTTCCATGGGCAGGGACACTTTCCACTATACCAGGTTGCTCAAAAGCCCAAATTCTCCAAGGCTGTTTTGATTACCTGTCCTGCAGGACTTGTGCCCCTCTGTAAATTGCAAGAAATTCATAACCTGCATAACAAGCTGCTCATCTTTTGAAAGCTTCTGTGCAAAGCCCCATGGCACTTCCAGCACTTGACAAAAGGGCAGCACAAGGCATCGGAAGAAAGATGAATGGAATTTTTTTTTAACTTGCTGCCAAATTGTCTACTTGCTGCCTTTCTCATGCTTACCCCACCAGCCTTTCTTCTCACTCAAAGCAGGATCCTTACCTACTGTTGGGTCTCCATCAGACACCAACACAATCATGGAGACTGAGTTAGGGTCCAACATGCCTAAACTTTTGGCTTCATTCAGGATGAAAGTGGCTCGGAGAAGAGCTTCATTGATATTTGTGCCTGTCAAAGACATAATGAAAAAAAGTTTGATTCTTGTTGAATGAAGATCGGTTCTAAGATTCTAGTGGAGTTAACACAGACAAGAGCTGAGATCAAGGCAGCAAAACCCCTCCTCTTTCATGTTTAGGTACATTTTTCTACACTCTGTGGTTCCCTTTTTTACCCCAGCCTGTCATCCTCATGAGGCCCCTCCTTTCCCCCTCAATAATTCCAGTGTGACCATTGGTGGTGCTGGGAACCATTTTCTGTGGCGAGAACTACTGGGTTTGCAGGCAGATGATTGAACGAGGGCATGGAAAACCTTCCTTTTCTGGCTATCAGCCCGCTCCTTGGACAAGAAGAGGTGTACGTTTGCTGAGCTTATCTAAGGTTTGATTTGTGGCACAGAAGGGGCAGAGTAAGAAATCAGTATGAGAGGAACAGAAATCTGAAGGCTGAGCAGTCAGAGAATAGGTGTTTTCTTTGTCAAGAAAGAAACAGTCAGCAGCTCCAGAGACAAGATAGTAAAATGCTGCATTGAAACTGGCTTTGCTGGATGGCAGCTGATCTCTAAGCTTATCTGTCAATTCCTTTGGAGTAACAAAGTCAGGCATTCATATATCCAGCATGGTTTCCTATTCCCAGCACACTGATGATTTTGGACAAGTCTATAATTTCATGTTCATTCTAGTAAAAACTTCCAGAAATGAAAGTGCCACAGCACCAGAAGGCTCTGATGTTAGGGAGAGCCTCTCCACACAATTGATGTACAAATAACTGAATAACCAAACCAGAACTGCGCTTCAGAGAGTAGCGGATTAAAGTCATCGTAAGCCCCTTCCAAAGACCTGTACAGCTGAAAAGGGCACCTGTCCATGTTTATCAGGCAGGGAATGAAGGCACAAAAAGGATAAACACTTTGCCCACATGGCATTTAGTAGCTCATAGAATCAATAAATCATTAAGGTTGGAAACACCCTCTAAGATCATCGGGTCCAACCCTTAACCCAGCCCACCACCAAACCATGCCCTTAAATTCCTTCAGCTGTTCCTCACAGGACTTGTGCTCCAGACCATTTCCAGGCTCTGTTGCCCTGCTCTGGACTCACTCAAGCACCTCAATGCCTTTCTTGTCGAAAGGGGCCCAAAACTGAACACAGGACTCGAGGTGCTGCCTCACCAGTGCCCAGCACAGCGGGAGGGTCACTGCCGTGGTCCTGCAGGGCAGCACCAAGTGCTGACACAAGCCAGGACACCACTGACTTTCCTGGCCACCTGGGCACACTGCTGGCTCGCATTCAGCTGGCTGTCAACCAGGGGTAGGTGACTGTGATCCCCTGCTTAGGGAATATTTCATCCGCCTCTTCATGCAGGCCTATGAGATGGACTTGATCTTTCAAGGATATTTGGGATCTCTGAGGTGGGAGGTAAGAGAGATTAACGGCAGCTGTTCTGTGGTCTGTGTTCTGTCTGCCATAGAAGGAAATGCCATCCCATCCCCTAACACAAGAAACTGCAATTCTTGCTCTTCTTTAGGCATGCTTTTCCTATCTTGGGAATCAGACTTTTTTTTTTTTTAGGAATGCTCTGACAGTCTGAAGGCTGTCTGAGGTACCCATTCCTGTGGTATGCAACTTCTGTGAGCACCTTGCAATCAAAACCTCATACCCCCGTTGGGATGGATTGTCTGGATGTACTTCTTAGCATCTTCCACCTGCGTTGGGGTGGCTGAGACCAGATTATCTCTCCAGCACCGGACGTTGTGGTTGAAGTCAATCAGGGAGAACTGGTCAGCAGCGCGGAGCTCACTCAATATTGCCTTCATGGCCTCGATGGTCTGAGGACAAATTTAAGAGAAGACAGGTTTATTCTTCCTGCTTAAGAAAGCCTCTTTTTAAATTGTAACCACAGGCAAATAGTTGCCTCTGAGGAATAAGCACATGAGCACTGAAATCCAAATTCGCATCTGCTATCCAAACCTCTTTCTCTTTTTTCTTCTTTTTTTTTTTTTTTCCCCACTTCTTGCATAATGTCAAACTTTTCATCAAAGAAACACAGAAAAATTGCAATTAGGAACAATAAATTCATGTGGCTCAACTTGCTTAACTCCTGCTGACAGAGTGAAGTGAAAGGGAGAAACATTTGTGGTTCAGGAGAGAGCAACTGCTCGGATCAGCTCAGGAGACTTAGCTCTGTCTGCAGTGCTGTCGTTTCAGGCCGGGTAACATCTCTTTGAAGATGTGTGATTTAAACAAGTGACAATTAGCCTGTACCCTAGTTTTGCAGCACTGATTTCCCCAAGGAAGCAATCTGCCAAGCCTTGCTATTGTGCTCTGAAGGAAATTCAAATATACCTGGATGATCCCCAACTAATGTTTGTCTAGTCAGTTCTTAAAACCCTTCAGTGACACATGATATGCAATCTCCCAAACTCCTCACTCAGGACTACAGAGTTTTTCCTAATATATAATGTAAAACTCTCCTGCTGCAAATCCATCTGATTCCATCTTATTCTACCCTGGCTAGGCAGGAATGTCAGGTGATGAGCTTCCCTTTCAGAACAATTGTTTGCGTATTTGGAGGCGGATTATCTTTCTCAAAGCAATTTCTCTTGCAGACTAAAATATCTTTTTTTTCCCCCCTCTATGGGTTATGTTGTCTAAACAACCCTTAGTGGTCTTCAGAGGGCTGTCAATAATTAGTCCATGTTTTGAAAGCAGGGGTAGTGTCCCCATTGAGACTTTCCCAGGATTCAGCAAGGAACATTAGACATTTTTTGTGATCTGTCACTTAAAATTTAAATTTAGAGTTAAAATCTGGCACCTCTTCCTTACAACATGGAAGAAGCATTATAAATAAAGGGTAAAATCATGAAGTCTTTGATTCCAAATATGTTCAAAATTTGGTGGAGTAAAGTGTAAAGAATCAAGCTGGTAATTTTACATGCCATTGTGCTACAGAATTGCATGGTAAAACACATGGGGAAAGCTGGCAGGAAGTTCATTTTGCAACAGAGGTAAAACACTTACTTGTTTCATTTTCAGTCCCCACATCGAACCACTGACATCTATAACAAATAAAATGTTTTTGGGCAGTGGATCAAGATTTTCCGGAGCAAAGAAGTGAATAAAATAGCCATTAAAAATCTGCAAAATAAAATTTAAAAATTGCAGTGAAGTGAGCAATAGAAGATTTCAGAAAACTCAAAACAGCAACAGAGCAGAAAATTCTTATTTTCTTAATGAGCTAATTATTTTTCCTTATTGTCTTTTTCTCTTCTTCGTTAGCCAATTCCATCTTTCAGCTCTGCACATCTCTGTAGCCTTACACCATTTTTACTCAATAAAAGCAGAGCCTGGTTCTCAGACAAATTCCGTGTACTAGCATAGGGAGGAATGAAAAATGCTTTAAAAAAAGACTGTTCTGCCTGTAATAATTCAACCTCATAACTCAGCTTCATGTTAACATAAAAATAGTGATGTTCTGGTTGTCTCCTTGTGATGTATTGGTACGATGTCCAATGACTCCATCCTCTGATTCTACATTAAATCACCAGAGTGCTGCCAGGTATAAAGACATTGGCTTTTGGACATGACAGGAATGTGCTCCTACTATATGTAAGCCCATGTCTTAGTCATAAATTAAATAAATCCATTCTGCCCACTTAAAATCCCTCTGTTCTTGCAATTGGATACAGAGCTCGTCCTCATGCTTATTCCCCTGAAGGATGAAGTTTAGCACGGTTTGCTGAAGGACAGCAATTCCTGCATTCACAGATCTCTGGTCCCAGCTGAGCAGACACACTTACTTCCAGTTCTCCCCCCGTGGTTTCTCTGTTCACGTCGTACTGCACCACAAAATTTCCATCCACAGCCGTGGACGAGCACTTGGGGCATTTTCGCTGTTGAGCCATTGTTGGCTTGAAAGAAACGTGAGCCTTGAAATGAGGAGAGATCATCAGTCAGCTGGGGGTTGTGTGAGAGGGGGATGATTGACACAAAGAGAGCCCACCTGATTTCACTGAACACTTTTCTGCTTCCGTTACGTGTGGAAAATGGACTTTGTCACCTCAGAAGAAAAACAGCACTAAGGTTTGCCTGGATATGTTGATTCAGTAGCAGCAACTGTGACCCATCCACAGCACCAAATATTCAACTAGAGCAGTGCAAACCATTTCTATTAAGTAATACATTGGTTTACTTAACATTTTCCTAGTTGAAACGATCCATAATTTTATCAACATTTCTAACAGGTTTCTAATTGACTTTTTTTTCTCAAACAAAAGATTGTGATTTGTCTGTAAATTGAGTAGTAGGAAACATTTCATTAGTCATGGGATTGATCATGCAGACTTTATGGTACATTTTTTTTTCTTTTTTAACTGGATAACTTGAAATTTCCTGAGTAGATAAGACATAATATAGACACATAGCACCTCTGAAATAATTTACTAAACTAGGAATGGGGCTGAGCTTGAGTATCAAGAAACAATACTGCCTGGTATATTATTATGGAAGTAAAGACAGATTTTTGCCGCATTTTTGCATGTTTCCAGCAGGTACAAAAAAATGCCAGGACTGTGTAGACTAAGTGTGAAAACTGAAGATTTTGTGCTACTTCCAGTCTGTGAGTGGTTACCTTTTTCTCTCCCTTGGAGATGGTGGTGATTCCATCGAAATGATCTCCGAGTGAATTTGGAACATGCACGTAGCGAAGCCCCTGTGGCTCAATGATGCGGACATCCACCTAAAGGCAGGAAGGGAGGACATTTATTGTGGAGAGCTGCCCCGTCCCTGGAAATGTTCAAGGCCAGGTTGGACAGGGCTTGGAGCAACCTGGTCTAGTGAGGAGCAAATGTGTCCCGTCTCCACTTGTAAACACAGCTGAGAATCTCCTGAATCGTGAGCGACTCACGTCAGAACCATTTGGGCAAACAAGCTTTGACATTTTTATACTCTTGTGTAAACTTGACTTGACTGAAGGAAAACAAACAACACTTGCTATTTATTTGGAACACTGCTTTTCACACAAAAACCCCAACTTCGTGAGGTAGTGTCCTATGAGGACTGATGATCTCTGGCTGTCCCTCCACAACCATGAGTTGTCTTAGAATGGTTTGGGTTGGAAGGGATCCTAAAGTTCAACCAGTTCCAAGCCCCCTGCCATGGGCAGACAGCTCCCTGAAAACTGTGAGTGCTTTCTCAGTAAGGATTCACCTGTGGGGTTCTTCTTCCACACTCCAGCTCTGCTTTACCTCCATGTGCTTGGCCAGGCGTCCTGGCTTCACAGAGATGACGTGCTCGTAGGAGCTCAGCTTCCTTCGGATCATTTCGTGGTAGTGAAGCTGGAACTGGATCCTCATTCCTGGGGGCACATTCACTTCAGTTTGGAAGTTTTCCATATCCAAGGCATTGCTCCTGAAAAGTCAGCTGTGGGGTTATTTTGGGAAAACACAAGGAGAAGAAAAAGCTTCTCTACACTTTGGTCTAGGTTGAGGATTTTGCTGTGTGATTCTAACTGTGGCCTCTATCAGGGAGCTGCAGCTGTTTGTTAGCACAGGGTGTTTTAGCAAGCTGGAAGCAGAAACACAGTTTAAGTCCATGACAATTAAATATCAGAGCTGCTGTAAGTAAGCATTTTTGTTCCCTGGATTCCCCCTCATCTATCTCCTCCTGGGATGGGTCATCTCAGTTCTCCTGTCAGTAAGTCCAGTACAAAACCCATATGCCAAAGTGTTTATACCTGACTATTCCAGCAGCTTTGCCTTTGGCTTTTGCTTGAGAGTACATTTTTCTGGCTTCGGATTTTTCCCGAATATGGCTGGTAAATGTGATACCATTGATATCCCTAGGGGAGAGACGCAGAGTCAGCTTGCAAAAGAAACAACTTTACAATCGAGGACTGTTTCTCCAGTTTACATCAGTGAAATCTAAGCTGGTGGGAAATGAAATAACAAGGTTCTTGTTTAACCCCAAAGTAATGAAGTCTGATTTTCACTAGAGCTCTGTCTTTTCCCCTACCTGCTTTTTATTTCAAGTAGCCAGCACCACTGCGCTCTGAGAAGGATCTGCTCTCCTCTGCCTCCTCCACACTTTCCCCACGCTTTGGGCAGGGAAGGCAGTTCCTGATGTCATGGCTGGTTTGGAACATGGATCAAGACATCTCCTGACCAGCAAGCTGGCTGCTGCCTCTCTGAATGGATACCAAACCAGGCCAGTTTCTGCTCAGTGAGGGCTTTAATGTGGGTCTCTGTACTTTGATCTGGCACCAGCTTGTAAAAGACAAGGTGGGGGCTTAGTCTGTTTGAGAATTTTGTCCAATTTTGTTGATGCTGACCAATGTCTCAATAATTACTGGAGAGGAAGACCTGGACAGACACACAGACTGATGACATGAACCTCCTGAGAAAGCCTGCAAAAATTACACTGAACCTGGAAAATAGTAAGAGCTTTTTGCTTTTGCAAATCCTTCCTTCCCAGCCCATTGAACCCTTCCAGAGGACGAGGCTGACACCTGACCACTGCTTACATGGTAAAGTTGTCGATGAAAGCCCCTTTGGGGACTTGCACGTCAAACACGATGGGCTGCAGCCGCTTCGCGTTGTTCACCATCTTGGCTTGGATCATTGTGTTGGCCAGACGAGATGTGATGGTGGATTGAACCTTGTAGCTGTAAAGACCTATCTTGTCATCATCCTCCACCTGCAATTGACAAAATCACTCTATAAATCTAGGGCACTGCTGGAAAAAATGCCCTAGAGGACAGCATCAATCATTTTTACCGTCGCAGTGCTACTTTTTAATTGCTGCTCCTCACAATATGGCAGCTAGAGGGGACATGAGCTCAAGTTCAGGACTTCTCCATATTTTACCTGGCAATTGGGGCAGGATATTCATGTGATATAGTTCATCAAAACATTTCAGCTGAAAGAGGGTATTTATTAAGCTGGAAAGTTTTCCTTGCTTTTCACCATGCAACCAGTCCTTGGAATGACTCTATGAGTGCAATCCAGCATGGAAAGCTACACAGCAATCCTGAACATCATATGATGAGGAGGAGAGAGCTCATGTTTTCAATAAAAGTCCTAAACAGAGGAGGCTTGAAGCAGTGGTTACTGACCTAGTGTTGTAAATGGTTAAACCACAGCAGTGGAAGAACAGTATTAAGGTGTTTTATTAAGACATTGTCTTTGTCTAATCACTTTTGATGCTTATTTCTTCATATTTACCATACCCTTCTTCCCTCCAAGAGCAGATGTATCAACAGTATTGTGCAAACAGCTCTCTGTTTAAAGAAAATAGGTTAATACCCAACCGGCAATAAAAACAAGGAACTGAACAAACAGAGAGATTGATTTCCAAAAAATGGTTAACTAGAAAATCACTTTGCTCAGTATTATTCACCACAGAGGAAGAAAAATACTCACCAGATCTCCGACGTACCCCCAGTCGGATGTGCTCCGCTGGAAAAGAGGAACAGAGGGGATGTTTCAGCAAGGCTAAGAACACTGACTGGCTGTTTCAGGACAGGGACCAGTGTCTTAGAACTGTCTTCTAAGACTATGAATCATAGAAAATCATAGAGAATCACAGAACCATTAAGTCTGGAAAAGACCTCTAAGATCAAGTGCAACCATCAACCCAACACTGCCAGCGCCACCACAAAATATCTACAGGTTTTTTCGAACACTTCCATCAATAGTGATTCCAATACTTCCATGGGAAGCCTGTTTCAGTTCTTGACAACTCTCTCCGTGAAGAATTGTTCCCTAATGTCCAACCTAAACCTCCCCTGGCACAACTTGAGGCCATTTCCCCTCATCCTGTCCCTTGTTCCCCACAAGGAGAGCCTGACCCCCACCTGGCTGCCCCCTCCTGTCAGGGAGTTGTGGGGAGCCAGAAGGTCCCCCCTGAGCCTCCTTTTCTTCAGGCTGGGCCCCCTCAGCTCTCTCACCTGCTCCTCATCAGACTTGTGCTCCAGACCCTTGCTCAGCTCCATTGCCCTTCTCTGGGCATGGATGAGAATTGGTTTGAGTTCCCAGACCAAGTGTGGATATTCCTTTCACCTTACTTTATGTATTTCTACACGGAGTGTTGGAGCATGTGATCTCTCAGCTGTACCTCAGAGCCTATCATAAACAGGACAGCTTTCTTCCTCTGTCTTTTATTCTTTTTAAAGGAAAACATTCTCTTCCAGAAAAACATTCTTCCTGAAAGCAAATCACGCTGGCAGAAAGTCATCCTCAGACACCCCTGTTTTCAACAGGAAAGTTCTCTTTATTTTTCTATGAAAAGTGGATAAACCTCAAACCCCAGACTTCTTTAGCTCACTTTGTTGTCATTTATATTAGAGAATATTTATTTATGTATTACATGCAATATGTATGAATTAAAAAACCCATTGGGTAATCGATATTACATTTCTATGCTTATGCCTATGGAAGCTAATTACGGATGCATTACTTAGATGAAATTGCTCGTTAATGGTTGTGGTTTTCCCCCCTGCCTTACGAATTGTTCAGTTTGGAAATTTCTACGGCGAGGTGCTGACATCTTGTGGCCATTTGAATAATTCTGTTTAATTCCCTAAAAAATCCGCTTCACAGAAGGGATATTAATATCAATCCTCTGAAAGGGAATTTGGCTCACCTAGAAGCAATTGTTTAATGGAGAGATCTACGTTCATATTATCATCACAGCTAGGCCAGTTCAGCTCTCCAGAGCCAAGAGGACTCAAAACCACAGAAGATGCTCATGAAAACATCCTTAATCCCATGATGCACACAAAGATTTCTCTGCAGTTGTTAAGTTCATTTGAAGCTAATTAATGCACAGTTCTAGGGAAATCTTGTGCTGTATAAGAGATGATGATGCCACAACAAGTTCACTTTAAAGATGTGGTTTTAAGGACCCTTTAGGGGTAGATGGAGACACTGCAGGATTTTTGCCTGCCTGAAAACAAATTCAGGTTTTAATTTCCTAGCTCTAAAGGCTCTACCTGAACCATTCAGACTGGGATTTCAAGATCTTGAAGTTTATGGCTCTCTAGAGACCCTCTGCAAAGCCTGATGGGCTGATCTTGTCTCAGTCCATGCTGACACCCCACAAACTTCACTGTACAGTGAACTGGACCTTCACACCTGATAAAGAAACAGGCCATGAAGAATGATTGTTGGCCCCACACATACCCTTGGCACGGGGAAAATCACCAGCTTGAATACAAATTAAGACTAGACCAACATTAACTGAAACAACTTTAATTTTAGAAATACGAAGACCAAGACCTTAGAACAGAGGGGTTTTGTTTTATGGGGGTACTTTTCTGGTTCTCAGCTTAGGGCTCCTGACTCACTTCAGGAATGGTGGTTAAAGCTTTCAGGATACCCAGGTTTCCTTCCTGATTGCTCTTGGGGGAGAAGGGGGAGGTGCTGATGGAGAGGGAGCTTATCACATGAAGTGACTTCTGTGGCTGTTGTTAGAAATCAGACACGGGGTGGGCCAGCCATACCCTTGGGAACTCAGAGGTTGCCGAGGGCAGCCACTCCAACAGGTCAGGAGGACAGAGCTGTACCTTTATCTCCAGGTACCTGAACCCCAGAATCATAGAAACACAGAATCACAGAATGGTTTGGGTTGGAAGGGACCCTAAAGATCTTCTAGTTCCATCTCCTTTGCCATGGGCAGGGACACGTTCCACTAGATCAGGTCCCTCCAAGCCCCATCCAACCTGGCCTTGAAGATCCTACACTTCAGGTCTGAGTGCTGATGCGATTATTGACAACAGGGACTTCCGTGGCACACGAGGCTCCCACTATTTCCAGCATGAGGATTCATGGCTGATCCTTGCTTTTAAACCACATCCAGACCTGCTGATCACTGCACAAAAACAGGATCTTGAGCTGTAGCTCATGTGTGGCAAATTGCTAATTAGAATGAAGACAAGTGTGCCTCAGGAACTGTTTAAAGGACAGAGGCTGGGCTCTGTCTTCAGGTACTGAGATGCATCTTCTCCTGACACCTGTGCAGGCTATGGATATCTAACCCTTCACAGTGATCTTTGTTCACACCACTGTGCATGGGCATTGCAGCTATTTAGTAAAATAAGGAGAGCAGAATCACAAATGTTCTGCATTTGACAGAAATTTCTTTTCTACTGGGGCACAAAAAGTGTTGAAAAGCAGATGCCCAACATGAGAAACTAGAAAGAAGAAGTGACCTGCAAGTGTTCAATGCCAGATTGGACAGAGCTTGGAGCAACCTGGTGTACTGGAAGGTGTCCCTGCCCATCGTAGGGGGTTGGAATTAGGTGATCTTTCAGGTCCCTTCCAACTCAAACCATTTCATGTTTCTGTGATCCTGTGATCTACCTGGAATGCCCTTCTAGTTCTCTGAGGTGCTGTTCCCTCATAATTCACTTGTTTCCTGTAATTTCCTGAGCATTTTTTTAACACAATCCAACCAAACCACTGCAGCCTCTTCACACTCCTCTCAGGGGATCCTCATTGTGAGATGCAAGAAGAGAAATTTCAGACCTAAGACTTGCCAGACTTTGTCTTCACAGTGCTGCAGGTGAATCCTTTGTTTGGTCACATTTATACCCTGAGAGCTGGGGGAGTCTCCAGCCAGCTGATTTAGGAAGAAATTCTTCACTGTGAGGGTGGTGAGGCCCTGGCACCAGATGTCCAGGGAAGCTGTGGCTGCCCCATCTCTGGAAGTGTTCAAGGCCAGGTCAGGTGGGCCTTGGAGCAACCTGGTCTAGTGGAAGGTGTGGAAGGTGTTCCTGCCCATGGCAGGAGAGTTGGAACAAGATGGTCTCTAAGGTCCCTTCCAACCAAAATCATTCCATGATTCTATCATTCCACTCTATCTCTTTCCATATACCCCTCCTGTGCTGCTTCTCTTGGAGGGGAAACCAGGCAGGCAGAACAGTGAGGAAAAAGGTGTGATCTCACCCACCTCTGGACAGCCAGAGATCAAGACCCAGACCTGGGGAATGTGTTGCAGAACATCCCACCTCACAGGGTGCCTCACAAATCTAGACACATTATCTGTCTCCGAAACAGAGATAACAGCTGTGCACCACCATGTAGAGGTTCACAAGGTCACCTGCATTCCAGCCCACGGAACACTCTGCTGCTGTGGTCACGAGGATCATTCACATACCTGAGGCACAGCATTTTGGGAATTACTCAGGAGCAAAACAGGAGAATACCTTATCTGTACCTAGAAAACCATCCTCTGTATTTAGATCTATAGGGTCCACAAGGAGCTCTGTTGCCTTGTTGCCAATGAACTGGTGAGCTCTTTGCAGAAAAACATAGTGTTGAAAAAATAATTTGAGGAACAGCCTTCCTTTAGTGATGAACAGTAAAAAACTGTGTGCCTGCTGCTGGCCAAGAGCTGCTGACTCAAGATGATTTGCACAGTTCAGTTTAATCTCAAGGATTATACTTTGTTGTGACTCAATTAATGAAAGAGTAGCTGAGATCTTAGTTCTACTGGTTTGCAAAGATTCATTTGATAGGTAAAAGATGGGGAATAATGTATGGGAATAAAAGCAATAACTGGTATAATGAAACCAGTGGTAGAATTGCAAATTACTGCATGCATATGTCTGTGCCTGTATGTATCCAGAAATTCTGGGAATAGAGGCAACACAACCCATATGGCATGGAAACAGACACATTGGAAAGAAATGATGCCCTGAAGAAGTGCAGCTAGGAGGGACTTCTGATTAGATCATGATTAAATTACTTAAATACTGGACTGGCAAATGTGAGCAGGCTTGATTCATACCCATGCTAAAATCTGCCATTTTCTTCCACTGTTATGAGGGCTTTAGGGATCAGTAAGTTCCATGCAAAGCCTTAGGATAAAGAAAAATCAGGTTTGCCTGTGTGTAATTTCAAAGATGCTGGGAAATCCAGCATTGTTCAAGAGGATCTTTCATTTCCACTACATTGAACAAGCTCAAGAAAAGCAGCACCAGAGCTTGGTGGAGGACAAGGTCCACTCTGATCATCATTTCTTTCATGCAGTGTAATGAAAAATTAATACATTCAAACAACTGATTTAATGAGTATTATCATTAATTGCTACTGTGTAAAACACAGAAGAACTCTTGCAATGCTGCTCTAAAAGTTTCTGTTTCCCAAAGCAACAGACTAAAATAACCCGCAACCCATCAGTGAGCTGGAAACAAATTTTCTTCTCAGGTCTTAGATGCCACCATCTCATTACTGAGTGTCACTCTTTGACCAGAGTTAAACAAGAATGAATGGACTGAAAGTTTTCAGCCTACACTTGCCAGTGTCTGAAGTCCTCTTCCCTTTTCTCGTGGAAAAGCCCGAGCTGTATCGATGGGATTTTCCCCACACGTGAAGTTAGACAAGTATCTCCACTGTTTATCACCTCAGGAGCACAGACACAGAACAAAGCCTTGTTGTGCTTAAGGGAGAGCAGCAGTTCTTACCCCAGTCAGAGGAATGGAAGTCTCAATGCCTGTAAAGACCAGCTGGTCCCACCTGACTGCACACTCACAACCCTGGACATGGAACAAGACACCTGGAGAGAGCTCCCAGGCATTCTGGCTTCCCTCCTCTTTGAAGCATTTCTGGGTACTGTACCTGGTACCTGCCATTTCTCGCCTTGGAGCTTGAGGGAAATCCGTCAATTTCTAGATCAATCAGGTTTTCCGCTTCCTGGAGGATAGAGAAGAAGAAAGAAAGAGTTGCTGCTGCCTTACTGTTTGATTTATCACTTGATTTATTATTGATTAGCACTTTACAGGAGAGCTCAAAGGGAATTTACCTCTCCTGGATGCAACTGGGGAGCAGAAGCGCAAACCATCTCAGACCAAAATCCCCACACATCCAGTTTCCCTCAGTGGCCAACAAGCTCTAGAAACTGCTATAAGATCATGACCTTTTTTATCATTTTACAGCCTTTCCCTCCGAAACAAGGAGTAATATTTACCATGAAATGACCACAAAGAGCAAGAGGCAGATGATTATCATCAGGATGGGTCTAGCCATGGAAAATACAGCATTTCAGACACTGATACCACTCAAACCAGCAAGTTCAGAGAATTTTTGCTCAAACCAGTAGAAATCATCTCTGGTTTTGTACCAATATACCTGAGAACTAAAATTTTCCCACTGACAGCAAAAGAACATCAGGTCTTTTCCAAGTGCAAAGCTGCACTGATTCATTTAGAAGTGTGGGTCACACCACAGCAATACTCTGAATTAAATTTTGTTATGAGTTTAATTTATGGCAATTAAGATGTTTAAGTGCATGAGTTCCTTTCCAACTTACGTGATAGCAAACATACAAAGGCTTGCACAAAATTAATTGAAATTGTTTAAGCAAACTGATGTTAAACTGATAAGGCATCTACAATTAGAGAGAACCACAGGTCTGGAATATTTTTCCTGGGAATTACAAATCCAGTTTTAAAATCTCATTGAGTCAAGAAAATGGCCATAAAAATAAAGAAAAAATAGGATACCCCAGCTCGCTGAAGATTTTTATTAGTCCTGCAAAGGAAAAGAAAGCCTCATATTATCCCTGCTGACTTCACAGAAATATTTCAAAACTACAACCAAATCTAAGTTCATCTGAGCCTGGGGGCTTAAATTTAGACTCAGTTTCAGAGTCAAAGCTATAACTATACTTCTTTTTATCATTGTATTATCCCAAGAAATTAGAGTATCTTATAAATAATCTCATCCATCTTCTGAGGAATATAAAGTCAGTAGGATATTCACTCCCTATTTGAATTCCTGTTAACAAAAACCCAATTCCATACAAAGCTTTGCTGAAGTTCATAGTGCTCCTCACAGGAGACTCCATCCACAAAGATGTTCTGGTGCCCTGTTTCTGCATATTCCAGGGAAACAGGGCATAAAATATGCTGAAGATCTGAGCGTAGAAGCCCACTTGAATGCTTAAAGGTTAAAACCACAACAGAAAAGGCAACACTTGAGCGAAAACATGAAACCAGCTTGAAAAGAAAATTGGCATTATTCTCATACTATCCCAACTTTAATAATATTTTTAAAACTACACCGCAAATGATAGATGAAGACCAATTATCAGAATATTTACAGCTAAAAGCAGAAGAGAACTGTGAAGCAGTGACCCAATTCTGCTCCCGCAGCAGCTTCCGTATGGACTTCAGCAAGGAAGGGAGACCTGGGCCCGGCCTCCAAATACTCACATCTGGGATGTCATCGATAACAAGATCAAAGCCTCTAGCTCCAGAAATGAGGAACAAAACCAGGAAGCTGCTCAGATACTTCATCTTCTTCCCACTTGCTTCCTCCTAAGAGCAGCCTGCACAGCTACAGACACAAGTTCTTCCCTTCTCTGAGACAAGTTCAAGGAAACAGCCCAGGTTTATGCAGCATTTTGAGCAAAGTTCTGAAAAGCTGACTTTGTTTAGGCCATAGGTAAATATTTGCCTTGCAACGCAAGTCTGAGCTGTGGTGCCTGAGCAAGGGTTATCCAAACAGTGTCTTCACTCGCCTCTGCCCTCGATAACAGCTCTGGCTTGGATAGGCTCACTCCTTGCTTTTGTAGCTTCCCGTGATGTTTGACTAATTTCCTGCTAGGCACAGAGCTTGCAGTATCCAAAAACTTCAAAAGATCTCAGCAAGAGCTGGCTCCCAGTTTGTCTGTTTGTAGTAAACGAGGTGAGGTTTGGTTCTCAGCGCGATGCAGGCAGCAACACTGGGCTTCTCCAAGGCCCTCCCACCCAGCCAACCCACAGGGGCTGGCAGAGACCGTGGGGTTGGATCCTGACCCACACAAACACCCTTTTCTCCATTCTCCTGGGAAAGGATCATAGCTGCTGGTGGAAGAGTTCTGATTTTCCAGAATTACTCCCATGAGAACATCTGATGATATTTTAGATGAATGTTCTGTGTCCCCTGAGTGCTCCTGAAACAGGTTTTTGGCCTCCCTGGTTCTTTGGGTACTTAAAGGGATGAGAAAAAGTAAGACAGCAAAGCCAAAGGAGGAAAGAAGGGAGGACGACACCTTCTGGCAAAAGTTGCTGTAGTATCCCTTCCACTCTTCCACAAAGGATTTTTTGAGACATCTGAGCAGCTTCAATGGAAATGACAGAATTACTAAGTGAACTCTGGGAGAGGACAGCAGATAAAATGATAGATTAGATTGGATTAGATAAAATTCCCTTACAGTACATTACAGGACATTACATTTTCTTGTATATTATATTGTATTATATGATATTTACTATATAATATTAATAATATCCTGCTACCTTCCCCTATGTTATGTTACACTTCAGTGTTTCAGTAAAAGATTTGTGGCACAAGTCTGCTGTTACTCATCCTTTCTCCATTTTTTCCACAGATGATTTCTCAGTCTGAGCCCTGAACTTACATCCAGAAGTTCACAAGGAATGCCAGCAGAATAGTGGTCTTTCAGCTCTCTGCTAGGTAAGAGAGGTGGGAGAAGTGATGTGTTTGGAGGAGGGGAGTGTACAGGAGGGGAATAGAGAGGATGGGAGCAGGGTTTTTCAATAATTGTAGAATCATTTAGGTTGGAACACGTCTTTAAGACCACATAGCCCAACCATTACCCAGCACTGCCGAGCGGTCCTCAAGCTCCACATCCACGTGTTTTTTGAATACTTCCAGAGATGGTGATTCCACCACTGCCCTGAGCAGCCTGCTCCAGTGCTTGACACCACTTTTGGTGAAGAAATTTTCCCTAATGTACAGCCTAGATTTCCCTTGGTGCAACTTGAGGCCATTTCCTCTCATCCTATTCCTGGTCACCCGGGAGCAGAGGTCAAGCCTCGCCTGGCTGCACCGTCCTGTCAGGGAGTTGTAGAGGGTAACAACTTCACCTCTGAGCCTCCTTTTCTCCAGGCTGAGCCCCCCCAGCTCCCTTATGGTGCTCCACATCCTTCCCCTGTTCTGTTCCCATCTCTGGACATGCTCCAGCTCATCAATTTTCTTCTTGTAGTGAGGGGCCCAAAACTGAGCACTGCATTCAAGTTGTGGCCTTACCACTGACAATTCAGAGGGGTGGTCACTGCCCTGTCCTGCTGATTCCATTATTTGTGGTACCATCTGGCACTATTCAAATTAACTACCTCAAAGTTAGCTTAGGAAAACCCCCAATGAGTGTTATTGGAGCTCTGGCTATGACAGGGCTGCTCCAGGGTTACAAGAGCAGCAGGACAGGGCATCCGGTCTTTGCTGTGTTGATGGTACCTACTTTAGCTTGAATTTTGTACATAAACCGATTTTTATACGATACAATGTACTTATTATATATTTATACAATACAATATACTTGTTTACATATTTATACAATATAATATACTTATAATATATATTATAACAATATAATATACAAGAATAATATACACATGTGCCCCTAGTTTAGGGTGACCAACCCTTTCTCATCAGAAACTTAAAGCTGATCTGGAGTTATCTGTGCCCCTGGACCAGGAAGTGAATCACTGCTGCTCTGAAGAGATTAAAAAGTCTCTTTAGAACAAAGTTCATCTAAAAAAAAAAAGTTTTTAACCCCTTATTTCAGTTCTCTCACAACCACTAAATGTGGCGTAGTGTTTTTTGGTAAAAATACCATGATTGCAAATTAGTGTGACCACTAGATGGCACAAACTGCTCAAATATACTGTCCAAAAGAGCCCAAAAAGCTGAAACCTCTCGAGAAGCGGCAGACAACACACGGGAGAAACAAGTACTGAGGATGCCCAGAGCCCTACCATCAGTTTAGGCGAACCTCCCCAGAATTTCATGAGGATGACAGGATCTCAGCAGGATGTTCTGTGCTATGCATACACTGGGCTGTTCCATGAGTTGTCCTCTCGTGGCTGGGATTCCTCTGCAAGGAAGTTTTCATGCACTGTCCACCCTGAACCACTTGGAATTAGTGCTGTGCAGAGCCTGTCCCTCAGAATAATTAAACCGTGCTAGTTTGGCTTGCACCTGAGGAGAAATGTCTCAATTCCTGCATCTGATGAGATAGCCAGCTTCCTCTTCCCATACTGAATTTCATGTCTGGAAATTTCCAGTGATCCAGGTGAGAACAGGGTGTACCTGCAAGACAACAGACTTGGTGTGACCGCTCTGACATTAATCCCATCACACACCAGCCATTCTGGGAAATGATATATAAACATGCAGCAGTCCCCCAGACACAGTCAGACACCCCCAGCACCAAGGCCCTTTGGCAGAGACTTCAGGGGATATTCATTAGAGTAACAGCAGTTTTGGAAGTTTTGAAATGCTCTGCTGGGCCATGGTGCACACAGCTAATGGCAGCAGGGAGATCAGCAGCCACTGGGACCCCAGAAAATACCTTTCTACTCTTGTTCTCCGTCATGGAACCCTACCTGGAATGCTGCATCCAGGTTTGGAGTCCTCAACACGACAAAAATGTGGACCTGTTGGAGCAAGTCCAGAGGAGGCCACAAAGATGCTCTGAGGGCTGGAGCACCTCTGCTATGGAGACAGGCTGGGAGAGCTGGGGGTGTTCAGCCTGGAGAAGAAAAGGCTCTGGAGGCACCTTATTGCAGCCTTCTAGTACTTACAGGAAGCTTATAAAAAAGACGGAGACTGACCTCTTATCTGGGCATTTAGTGACAGGAAGAGGGGTAGCAGTTTTAAACTAAAAGAGGAGAGGTTTAGATTAGGTATTAGGAAGAAATTGTTTATGCAGAGAGCTGTGAGGCACTGGAACAGGTTGCCCAGAGAAGATGTGGATGCCCCATCCCTGGAAGTGTGCAAGTCCAGGCCGGAGCAACCTGGTGGCATCCTTGCTTATGGCAGGGGGTTGGAACTAGATGATCTTTATGGTCCCTTCCAACCCAACCCATTCTGTGATTCTTCCATGAATACAGGCACCTCTCAATAGTGTCAGAACTGGGGACCACCAGGTCCCATCCAGATGTTTCAGAGGAGATTGCTTAGATTAAGACTTGAAGGAAGATGACGAATGCAATTCCCTGAACTTCATGGTAATTAATTTTACCTCTGGATATTTACCTATGACTACACCTGTGTAACCCTTTGGGACTCTTGCCAATTTCTTGATCCAATTGCTGGCTTTGAATGCCACTAAATGGTACAGTTTGTTGGTGCTTTGGGTAGATTTAGTTGCTCATTCAGACCCTTCTGGTTGGGCATTTAACACTGCATGAGGTCACCAAGGTGCCCGTGTTTGTGTGTCAACACAGAGAGACTCCTTGATATAAGATGATCTCTTCCAGGTGAAATGTGTGTGAAAGCTCAGCTGTTGGATCATGCTTCTCTCTCTGGGTGTCTCTGCTCATGCTGGCTGCAGGCACGCCAGGAAATTTAATTTGCTCATCCCCCATCCAAAGAACAGCTGCTCATCTTGCTCAGTCTGCAAAAGTCAGCACCGAACACGTCTGATGTGAGCACACCTGAGCGACTGCTTGTCTTGGACTCCAGCGGCATCCCCCGAACAGTGCCTGCCACGTTCACACCCCAAACCAGGAGACTGTGATCCACGAGGGGGAAGAGGGGATAATGTGAACAATCAAGACCCCAGGCTCAATGTTCACTCAGCAAAAGTAACTGCATCCGAACCACATTAAAAAACACCTTGGTCTTACCCGTGTGCTGTGTCCTTACGTGCCCTTGCTGAGGGGAGCATAAGCAGAACTGGCTGCTCCTAATCCCTTTAGGAAGGGCAGCGCTTTTCCCTGCTCGCTCTCTCATGCCCGTTGGTTATGCTGTACCTGCTCGAGGATCCTGTTCTGGCTTGAATATCCCCCTTTCGCCAGGTGAGCTTAGGCTCAGCTTTATTGCAGCATCTTTGCAGAGTCTCACTGTTCTGATACACCCTTGTTGCGGTGCGTGTGACCGTGGCCACAGCAGGGGAGTTCGCCGAGGACTGGTGGACTGGAGTTAAAAATACAGCAGCTTGATTTTCCCCTTTGGTCACGGCGCGAGGCGGGACCCGCCGCCGGTGCCGCTCGGGCCGCCCGCTCCGGGGCACCGGCGGCAGCAGCGGGGCGGTCCCGGTGCAGGAGCGGCGGCGGCGACGGCGGGAGCGGGGCTGCCGTCGCCGGAACGATGCGGCTGTTCATCGCTTTTTGCAGTTCACTCCCAGTTTCATGAATCAGTTCATGTTTTATGTATTTTTCCTAGACGAATATGTATCAGTTCTAGAATTTTCTTCTGTACTCGATGCCCTATTAGCTGTTGTATGTTATTCCCTCCTCCAAGTTATCCCTATTGATTAAATCCCTGTTGGCTCCTTCCCCTTGGTCCCTTACCATTGGCTGTTCCCTTTTCCCCCCCCTCCCATTTTCCCCTCGCTATAAAACCCTGGACCCTCGCACTGTCTTGGCCTTCTGTCCCTGGCACCTCCACAGCAAGTCCCGTTGGAACCCACACAGGAGATTTTTCTCCCCTCCATCTCGGCCGGCGCCGCTTGTAACATCCCTACTTGTGGCTCGCTCCTCGAGTGGGAGCCAGCTGTCTGCGAGCTGCAGCCCTGCCTGAGACGCTGTGCGGCATCGGGCAGCCCCGACTGCGAGCTGCAGCTTTGCCTGCCCAGAGACGTCTGCAGTAAGGCGCTGTGCGGCCCCGGGCAGCCCCCGCAGCGCCACACCCTGGCGCTCAGATCCTCCCCTGAGAAGCGGGAGAAGCAGAGTGGCCAAATGCTGCGGCTGGTGAGATTTGGATGGTATTCCAAACGCCTCCTGACTGAGCAATGGCTACTTCAAACTGGCAAACATCTCTCGTTCCTGGCCAGAAACTACTGCTACCCCTAGGGTTAGCAGGCTACTTTTGACTTGCTTTTACAGAAGTGTCTTGATTCCCTTTGGGTTTTCCAGAACAGGAGGAAAATCATGCTATATATATTGGCTTAAATTACTGTTTTCAGCATTTCTAAGCATACGCTGTAAGATTTTCACACATCTGTGTCCCCAGGGTAGTGAAATGTAGAGCATTTCACTATGAGTGAGTGAAATGAGAGTGTCCTCATGCCAGTAGTAAGGGCACAAGAGGCTGCAGTCCTATTTCCCATGCTGCTTCCGTGCACTTCTCTGTCTGAGCTAGGCAAGACATGAAGAAGCTGAAACTAACCAGAAGTAGATTAAAAATACTTAAACCCCCCCCCCCTTTTTTTTTTGGTGTGTCCTTAAGCCTGAACTATTGCTTTGAGTCTTCACTGATTCCCAAATGGATGGAGGCCTCTTCCACCGTACTTGGAAATGGTGAGGAGCTGAAGAAAATGCCTCAACTGTCTTCTGTCAGGGGTCAAATCAGTAGAGGAACAATTTGGGGGTGTCTCTGGGGGCCTGAAGCATCCTGTCCCAACCTTCCTCCAGCATTCTGCATTCTTCTCTTCTCCATACACATTAGCCTTTCATCATTCCCTGCGGTCCTGCCCAGTTTTGTAGCTCCTATTGAGGATGTGGCCACTGCAGAGGCCTTTGTACCTGTCGGTGCTCCCAGTGGGAAAAGGACTAGACAGGTTTTTGACTCCTTCCCTCCTGTTGGCAATGCCAGCAGGTGCTCATGTGTGGACATGGTGTCATTTCAGCCTAAATTTGAGCCATCGATTTACTAACAAGGAGTTCCAAAGGTGCTGAGCATGACCTTCCCTTTGCTCCATCTCCAGCTGCCCTCTTCCCTTCTGAAAGGGGAGCATCTCAAAGACACATGTGAGATTTGGGGCACACAAAGCTTCAGCAAGGCCAGAGAGACATTGAGCCCCTCACTGGACTGTCACTGCCATGGATGGGAGATGAACCACAACAGCTCAAATCCCTGGTGGCCCAGCGCTGGAAAGGAAAAAAAGAAAATACAGTGGTTTGAATCATGTCATGTTTGTGCGTGCAGCACAGAGCATCTGACAAAGTGAAAAAAAAACCCACCAAAAAACCCAAAACAAAAACCCAAAACAAACCAAAAAGAAGAAGTTTGAGTCTGCTAGATTTGAGAAGTTACTGCTGGCATAGAAAAACAGAGTAGCAAATACGCCTGGTTTGGGGTGAGGTGAGCGCTGCAGATGCAAGTTCCCGAATGCCTGCGGGTGAGAGCTGCCGGCTCGGTGCCAGCTGGCAGTGCCATGCCCCGGGAACGTCCCTGGCAGCTGCCAGGCAGAATCCAGCCTGTCCCACAAGTGCCCACCTTCACCCGGGGCTGGTCTGGCAGGAGAGGGCTCTGCCGCTGGGAAATGAAGGGAAGAGCAGGAGGTCACCCCAGCTTCGTCCATCTGAGAAACACAGTCGGGATGGCAAGAGGAGGGTGCAGTTACGTGCCTTGGCCACCTTGGCGGTCGGGGCGGCTGCCAAGGTGAGGGTGCGGAGAGAGTCCTGCCCTGCCCTGCCCTGGGGACAGCTTTCCCAAACCAGCCAGGGCTCTCCAGATGGGGAATGAGAGAAGCTTTCCCTTCACAGAGGGTGGAACCAGAGGGTTTTACCACCCCTTAGGAAAGCCCCAACCTTGAAGCACCTCCTGGGCTTGTGCTCCCTACGGGGGCGGGTAGGAGACACTGGCACTGGAACACCATCCTGGCCCTTCCTCAGCACCAGCCAGGCGTAGGAAATGTCCCCTCAGCCTTCCCCTCGCTGAGAGGGGCTGTAGGTGCCGAAGTGACGAGTGGCAGCACCTCGGGGACCCCCAGCATCGCCCCTCTCCTGCCGGAGACAAGAGGGGGCTGATGAAGAGCGCGGAGTCCAGGGGGGCACGGCGGCGGCTCCTGCTGAGGGATGCGAACCCTGCAAGGATTCCCTGCAGCACGGGAGGCCGCCCTGCGTGGAAAAGGGGCCGGTCCCGAGCTGGGAAGGAGGAGGAGAGGGTGGGTGGGTCGCTGTGTCTCCTGTCAGGCTCCCGCAGCCGGGCCGGCGGCGCAGGCGGCAGCGGGGCTCTGCGCTCACCGCGGGGCAGGAGCCCCGGCGCTGCCCTCCACCATGATCCTCTGGCTGTGCCTCTGCTGGGGCTTCTCCCCCTCGGCGGGACAGCCCGACTCGGAGCTGATGGCCAGGTACCTGGAGGAGCAGCTGCTGGCGGACTACAGCATCGTGGAGCAGGTAGGTTTAAGGCGGTGGTTGTTCGGGAGCAGCAGGTGGACGCGGCTGGCTTGTCCCCTCTTCGCCAGCAGTATTGACATGCGGGGCAGTCGGATAAAAACGCGTTTATTCCACCTGTCCCTGCAGCTCAGCTCCGTGGGAGGTGCTACAACCAGCGTGGAGTTGTGCTGGAGGTGCTAAGGCAGGAGACCACCCCCCCGTGAGGGTGCTGCTGCCCCGGGACGGGCTCGGTCTGACATCCAGCGCCACGGCTGTGCTAACGAGGCATTTCACAGGGACAAGGGAGTTAACGCAGTGTCCTGGCCACACTCCAGCCTGAGTAATTCCGAGTATTTCAAGCTTGGGGGAAAGTTTTTTCTGCCCATGGTCTTACTGTACTTGATTTTTAACTCATGCTGGATGAAACAAACCACATGAATTTCAGCTTCTAAAACGCTTCTTGACAATGAAAGAAAAAAATGCATTCTACAAGTGAGACCTGTTGTGTTATTGTGTGGCTTAGATTTTCTGAGGAAATGGGATTGAAAGAGCAATGAATTTTTGCAAGAGTTTGGCTGGTGGTTTGGGAGGCTTTGATCCATTTCAAGTGGGAAGTGTCCCTGCCCGTGGCAGAGGTGTTGGAACTAGATGATCTTTAAGGTTTCTTCAAATCCAAACCACTCTGATTCTATACAAGCCTGAGCTTCAGGTCTGTGCTCACATCTGTCAGGTCCATAAGAGATACCACATGTGACTTTGGGTCACTTTGGGCATCAGTCAGTTATCTAAATTTGATCAGATCTGAGAGGCTCTGTGGTATCTGAGACACCCATGGTGAGCCTGACAGATACAATGCAGGAACTACGAATACCTGTGCCGTGATGGAGGTCAGGTGGGATAATCCAGTGTGTCTAAAATGTCAGTATTTGACTGTATTTGGCGTCTTCTGCCATGCAGTAGGGTGGGAAGAATGATACTCTTCAAGTATATCTGTACCCATTGCAGCTAGAATAGGAAGAATCTCTCTCCAGAAGCATCCACATCTTTCCCCTATGAGGAAACAACTTTGTTGTCAATCCTGATTACCATGAATGCATATTCCTTTCTGTAGAGTTCGGCCAAAACCCAACACTGTTTTACAAACTCACCTGTCCAAGTGGGAGAGAATATCTCCACCACTGCCAGTGGAGGGGTATCTGGGAGCATTCACCTGCTTTAGGGGGAAAATTAGTTGCAAAGCTCAAAGAACTGGCTCACAGTGCTGAAATTACCTGGCTGATGCTGCTTAAGGCAAACGAGGGTGTCTTCACAGGAGCTGTGTTGCTGGCAGGTCAGTGGCAGCAGTTACATCCACCAGAAAAGCAGTGATGTGTAAATAGGTGTGGTGACCTGGTGCCCTGGGACAGCCAGCTCTAGAAGAGGACATCTCTCTGTCCTCACTGAACACCTGAGCCAGGCTGAGAACAGGCAGGTGCTCCCCTAGATCGAGACACTGCGCTGGAAACAAATCCACTGCACAGCTTATATCCCACACACCATGCGAGGACTAACAGATGGCAATAGGTTATGGGGTCACTATTAGCAATTATCTGGCTTCAATGAGTGTGTTGGAAGGCTTTAAAGCTAAAGGTTGATGGTAATCTGGAAATTGTTCCATTAGATGATGCCAGTGAAGCTGCCTGATTAGGACAGTCCGATGGACTGATCACAAACCCGGCAGCAGTGCTTTGGCAGTAGTCCTAGAAACCAGGGTACTGCTCTCTGGTGATCCTTAGCTCCTCACTGATGTCCACCGGGTATCCCCAAGACTTTAGAAGGTGGTTCTTGAAGGAGCCAAGTCACACAGAGCCTTGTTATGCAATTAAGCAAGCAAACAAAATGGGTTTGTGGTTGGGAAAGATAAAGCCAGGAACCAAGTTTCCAGTTTCACCAATTAGTCTTTAAAAACCCCTGTGACCATTCAGTGCAGAACAACAGGTGGATTTGTTCCATAAGGTAAATTTTTAGCAAAAAAATACTGAGGGCTATTGATCTCTCATCCCTTCCTCTGTCCCAAGCAGGACCAACTTCACAGACATCTATCTGTCTTGTTCTGAAGAACCTGCAGTGATGGAGACTCTGAAGCCCCTCACAGCAGGCTCCTGAGGGGCTTTATTTGTCTGAGATAACAGACCCAGACAGAAAGTTTCTTCCAAAACTTAAGATGCAAATCTCTCCTCTCCTCTCCTCTCCTCTCCTCTCCTCTCC